>JACDJE010000128.1:1911144-2104567 GCA_016647715.1 Pavo muticus
GGGGACACAGCCCCGCAGAGCCACCCCCTTTGCTGTGCCACCGCGCTCGGGGTCCCGCAGCCCGCGCCCCGCAGGGCGGACCCCGCCCGGCGCCGCCGCCACCTGCACCGCATCCCCTCCCGGCACTGCCCTGCGGCTGCGGGGCCGAACTCGGGGCCGGGCTCGGGAACGGCGTGGGTCACACCCGGAGGAGTTCGTGGAGGAGCGAGGCCGGAGCCGGCGCTGGGGAAGGGCGGTGGGGCGGGGGGCGATGGGTTCCGCCCGGTGGCACGCGGGGACGCGCCGAGGACACGAGGGAGAACGGGGTTATCGGGAACACGGAGCGATGCGGCGGTGCAGGGCGGTTGGATATGGGGAGAGGATGCGGATGGAGGGCACTGGGAGCCACCGAGAGCCCGGTGTCCCCATCCGTCCCACGGCTGCCCCCGTGCTCACCCGGTGCCCGGTGGGCATCGTGCCGCTGTGCGGGGCTGGGGGCTCTGGGGGCCTTCGGGCACCGTGTGCAGGGAGGCACAGCCTTGACGCCGGCAGCCGGCAGCACGCCGCTGCCCTGCGCTCGTCCCAGCCCTGCAGCCCAGGTGAGGTCCCTTCTCTGGGCTCTGCGTGGTGCACCCGCTCGGTGGGGCTGACGCGGGGCACCACGAGCCACAGAGCTGCTTTGGCAGCAAGGTGACGGCCCCGCTGCCCTCCTGGGCTGTAGAGGAATGGGGACGTGGTGGGGCCATGCAGGTGCCGCTGGCGGCGTTTTCTTTGCAGATCCCCAGTATGAGGCACTGCCGGCACCGGTGGAAGAGTTCTGGGAGGGCGATGCCGACAGGCTGATGAAACCAATCAAATGGTGAAGGAATCACAAAGCCCTGGTGCCGGCGGTGGGGCTGGGAGAAGGCGGGAGGAGCCGGAGGTTGGAGGAGTGCAGGTCCTGCTGGAGACAAGGGCAGGGAACGCAGCCTGAGAGCCTCAGAGGAGCAGCGTGGAGTCACCGGGGCTGGAGGAACGTGCTGTGGAATGGGACAGGGCAGGAGACGGCTCCTGCTGCGGGGGATGCTGCTGCTGGGACGGCTGTGCTGGGACAAAGGCCTCTCCCATGGGCCGGGATCCCCCACGCTCCTGCTCCATCAGCTCGGCCAGATCCTGGTTTCAGGGCTGCTGCTGGGCATGGAGCCGGAATGGGAAACTCAGGATCCCTGGGAGCACGGTGACATTGCTCAGGGAAGTGTCACACAGCAGGAAGTCACCGTGGCTTCGTGGAGATCTGGGCAGTGTGGTGCGAGGCTGAAGGCCAGCAGCACGCCAGCACTTCCCAGTGCTTTCCAAAATGCTGCAGGCCACTGCTGTGCGGGGTCAGGAACCCTGCTGTGGAGAACAAGGGCACGAGGCACCATGGCCCGCCCATCATCCCTGGAGTAGCTGTGGGTTGTTCTTCCTGGCTTGCGGGACACGGGGCAGCTCCCAAGGTGCCATCTCCCCACGTTTGCTGCTGTAGCACTGCTTGTGCCCGTGTTCCCGTGTCACGGCTGCCCCCAGCCGCTGCCCTTGGTCAGCATCTGGTCCAGGTGAAGGGCATGGCTGTGTGGCACAGGGTCTGCAAGCCCTGCGTGACAGCGCAGGGAAATGGACTGGAGCGAGGACATCAGCTGGGCCCTGTTTTTTTCCCCTGCTCTGGTCACCTTCTGGCTTTGCCCAGTGGCTCTCACCCTGCAGCACCACTGACCCCAGCACACGCACCCAGAGCATCCCCACGCCGCCGTCGGCCTCGTTAGGCGAAGGTGCCCTTGTGATGTCCCCGGACTCCAGCAATGCCCCGGAGCCCCAGGGAAGGCAGCTAATAACACAGCTCTGCTGCGCTGCTCCCCACGGCACCGAGGAGCCGCGAGGCGCTGAGATGTTCCCGTAATGGGGTCACACGAGAGCGGAGCCGGGAGGCGGCGGAGCAGCCAATGGAGCGGTGCATGGAGAGCCTGCGGCTCGGCCTCGGCTGCAGCCAGCCACGGTGCGGGCATCGCCGGGGCAGTGCGGGACGGGGGGACGTCGCCAGGCGGGACGGTCGCAGCGGGGCTGCGCCGGGCACAGGTGAGACCTGCTGTCCCCTTGCTTCTGCGTGAGCACAGAGCTGCGGTTTTCTCAGCTCGCCCTTGATGCCCCTGCGGGGCTGTGGGGCGAGGATCCAGATGTGCAGTGGGAAATGTCCCCGAGCCCTCCCAGATGTGTCCTGTGGAGCGACATCTCCGGCAAAGTCAGGGTGTGGAGCGCTGGGCTGGCTGCCAGGCCTTCCGCAGCATCCATCACTGCAGGCCGGGCTCCAGGAGGTGCCGCACCGGCCGCAGGCTCCTTGTGGGATGCAGGGTGGCAGGAGGGGACCCCGTACTACCCCAGCTGGCTGTGCTGGGTGCTCCCCGTGTCACCGCGCCGGTCCGGGTAGCGAGAGCTGATGCTGTCGCTCAGTGCTGGGAGGGCCCCGTTCGGTGCTCAGTGCCGAGGCAGAAGGGGACGCCCGGGGCTGGTCCCGGCCCCGCGCATTGTGTGGCCGCAGGAAGTCGCTTCCTTGCTTTGTGCCTCAGTTTCCTCCGCCGGGGCGTGGGGCCGCCCGCTTGCTGCTGCGTGTTTTTCATTCCTCTCTCTGTGTCCTGCGGAGCCCCCGGCCCTGCCCGGCGTGCTCCTTCCCTTCTCTTCCCAGAGCCCCACCACCGCACTCCGCTCCTCCTCTTAAAGCTTTTCCTATCCCAGTGTAGCCGGGGGGTTATTTTCTCCTTCCCATCTCAATTCCCAAGCAGCCACCGCTCCCCTGCAGCCGCCTCTCCCAGCCCCGTTCCCCTCAATGAGCTCCTCTTGAGCTCCCGGTTGTTGGCAGAGCTGACGCACCCAGCGGCCGAGCAGCGCCGCGGAGGCACCGGGTGGCACTGGGGACGGTGGGGACCGGAGAGCTCTGGGGAGCGCAGAGACAGCTGCCGCCGGGAGATGAGCGCCTGCCTATAAATACATGCCACGGAGCGAGGAAGCGGTGGGTGGATTATCCTCCTCGCTCAATGAGATAAATGGTTCTCGAGTTAAACACAGAGCAATTTTAGTCTGAATAGTAGGAGAAACGGTTCAGGACACGCAGATGACGGCGCGAGCCGCCCGCAGCGCACGGTGGGGACCGGTGGCACCGGCGGTGGCTTTGCTGTCCCTTTGGCATCGCTGTGGCTTCGTGTCACAACGGTGCTCACCGCAGTGCTGTGCTGCTTCCCACCAGCACCCAGAGCGTGGCCAGGGCTCGGTCCCACCGCCCTCATATCTGTGCAGAGCCGGATGGAAACATGTCCTCGTCCCTGTCCCCATGTCCTCATCCCTGTCCCCATGTCATCATCCCTGTCCCCGTGTCCTCATCCCTGTCCCCGTGTCCTCATCCCTGTCCCCGCCGCTGCCCTGGGCTGTTTGCATAGAAACCAACGTGTGTTCAAAGCATTTCCATTCCTAATGAAAACTTCTGCCTTGCCTTTTTATTCCTTTTCCCTGGCCGTGTTGGTGTTCCGGCTGACGTTGGCTGTTCCCAGGAATGGTGTTGGCTCCATGTTCCCATCCTGACCGCCTTCTGGGGAGGACTGTGGCCAAACTGGGAGCGATGCGGGCAGCACCCACGTCCTTGGGGACACCCCGTCCTTGGGGTCAGCCTTGTTCTTGAGGACACCCCATCCTGGGGACACCCCTGTTCTAGGGGCCACCCTTGTTCCTGGGGACACCCCATCCTTTGGGTCACCCATCCTTGTGGTCACTCATCCTTGGGGTCACCCATCCGTTGGGTCACTCCGTCCTTGGGGACACCCCTGTTCCCAGACACCCGTTTCCAATGCCCCTTTCTGCTGCAGGTGTTTCTGCAGCACGAGCTCTGGGGCAGCCAGGCCCCACGGCCAGGCTCAGGGCAGCAGTCCATGGCGTGGCGAGCTGCTGTGCACCACACATCTCCCATCTCCCATCTCCCATCCCACAGGCATTTTGTCCTCTTTCTTTTTTATCTTAAAGAACTTTGCTGGCTTGAATGATTGTCTTTCAGCACAGGTTAATTAACAGACATCGACAAGCAGGACTGTAAATTCAAGTGCAGGCATAGTTCTTCCTGCAGGATGCTGGGAGCTGTTTTCAGTCCCGCATCCATTCGGCTCCTGCATTAACCCACCTCCACCTCCAGGAACCAGACACCGAAATGCTGCTCCTCTTCCACGAGGCCAACAGAGCTCTCTGGAGATGAGCCGCTTTGGAGACGCTATGAGTCAAGCCGTTACATTTTTGGAACATCATGATGTTGAAGTTCCTTTTCTATTTTTTGCCCAACTTCCCAAGAAAGAAAAAAAAATAAAGAACTGGGATGAGAGGCAGCAGGGCCAGAGTGGGAAGAAACAAGGGTGGGGATGGGGCTCAGCCTGGATGGGTGAGCCGGTCACTGCGCGTCGAGGGACCCCACTGTGTGGGGGGGTCTATGCTCCGCTCTGCTCTGGGATTGCCCTCCGTGCCCTTTATCCACCTCCTCTCTTCGGCTCCGTTCTCTCCGTGCAGCGCCGTGGGGCTGTATGTGGGGCTGTATGTGGGGCTGTATGTGGGGCTGTATGTGGGGCTCAGCCCCGCTCCCGGGACCTGAGGACAACGCTCAGCCGGGAGACGCTGGAATATATTTTGAGTTGTTTGTTGTGGTTTATTTTTCCACATTAGAACTCTAAATATACAGCAGCACCCGCCCGGCTGCTGTCCCATGATTTTGGTCAGTCTGCTGCAAAACAAAACGCAGCTGCTCCGGCCCCTTCCTGCAGCCCCCCCTGCGGTGCCTGATGCTCATGGGCGCGGGGCAAGCTGGCAGCGGGGTGGTTTGGCTGCCTCCCCTTGGTGCTGGGCAGGATGTGGCTCTGGATTTGTGCTTTTGGGGCTCGGAGGGTGGTTTGGCTGCAGCACAGTGCGGAGTGGGAGCTCTGCTGTGCTTGGTGGGGTCCTGGAGCAGCAGGTTGGAGCCCAGGGGTGAGGGAGAGAACAGGGTGGCAGAGCTGAGAGGTGGGAACGCTGGGTGCTCTGGGGCTCCACGTGGCCAAAAGTCGGTGCTGATGGATGGGAAGGCAAAAGTTGGTGCCACAGATGTGTGGGAGCAGTGAGCTGCAGCGCAGTGGAGTCGCAGGTGCCAGGAGTGCTGTGCTCTCCAGGGATGCTCTGCATGGGCAGAAGGGGCTGTGGGACAGGGGCAGGGACAGTCCCTGTGGGTGGAAGCCGTGACACACCTCTGCCTTGCAGCACAGCCATGAGTGCCGGGTCGATCGAGCAGGAGCCGTCGCGCAAGCTGGCGTGCTGCGGGGTGCCGCTCATCACCGAGGACATGCAGTCCTTGGCCATCCGCACCCTCTCGGGCACCGACATCAACAAACACTACGACCTCATCCGCGAGCTCGGCAAGGGCACCTACGGCAAGGTGGACCTGGTGTCCCACAAAAGCACAGGTGAGGGGAGCGGGGGGCAGGCGCGGCACCAGGGCGTGCATCGCCATCGGCCGTGCCACGGGCTCAGCCGGCCCTCTGCCCGCTGCAGGCACCAAGATGGCCCTGAAGTTCGTCAACAAGAACAAGACGAAGCTGAAGAACTTCCTGCGGGAGTTCAGCATCACCAACACGCTCTCCTCCAGCCCCTTCATCATCAAGGTCTTCGACGTGGTCTTCGAGACAGAGGACTGCTACGTCTTTGCTCAGGAGTAAGCCCCGGGAGGGGACCTCTTTGACATCATCCCCCCGCAGGTGAGAGCTGCTCTGGGTGCTGGGGTGGGGACACGAGGGCTTGGTGTCCCCAGACAAAGCCACTGTAACCAGGCTTGCACATTGCTGGTGGCACAAGAAGGGGCCCTGGTGTTTGCACAGCCACACATGAAGGATCACACATCTGTACATGGGCAGAATGCTGACACCTAGATAGTACAGCTCCTAAAAGCAGGCTTGGGACCCATTGCTCATCCCTTAGGTGGCCTGGGACTCATAACCTTTCCCATTGGTGGCATGAGACCCACCACTCGTCCCTTGGGTGTTCTGAGACCCATAACTGATGGTTGGCCATCCCCCAGGTGGCATGCAACCTGTCTTCTGGGTGTTCTGGGACCCATAAGTGATGGCTTGAGACACATCAAGCAACCATAGTGTGGTCCGAGACACGTAACTTGTAGCCTGGGACCCATAAGCCTTCCCATGGGTGCTCTGAGATGCGTCACACATCCTCTAAGTGATCTGGGTCCATGAGTGGTGGCCTGGGACACATCACGTGTACTCAAGAAGGCACGGGACCCATCAGCTGGCCCTGGTGGCTTAGTCCTGCTGCAGTGTATCTTCTCTTCCCCTTAAGTAGAAGGGACAGGAAGGAGGAGGCAGGGCAGCGAGTGGGAAAGGTGCAAAGGGAGAAGGGGGGGACACGGGTGTGCAGTCCAGGGGCGGCATGGAGTGACCGTGTCCCACGGCTGCAGGTGGGGCTCCCCGAGGACATGGTGAAGCGCTGCGTGCAGCAGCTGGGCCTGGCGCTGGACTACATGCACAGCAAGAGCCTGGTGCACCGGGACATCAAACCGGAGAACGTGCTGCTCTTCGACCGCGACTGCCGCCGCGTCAAACTGGCCGACTTCGGCATGACCCGCAAGGTGGGCTGCCGGGTGAAGCGCATCAGCGGCACCATCCCCTACACGGCGCCCGAGGTGTGCCAGGCCGGCCGCGCCGAGGGCTTCGCCGTGGAAACCAGCATCGACGTCTGGGCCTTCGGGGTGCTCATCTTCTGCGTCCTCACCGGGAACTTCCCCTGGGAGGCGGCGGCCGCCTCCGACACCTTCTTCGAGGAGTTCGTGCGGTGGCAGAAGGGCCGCCTGGCGGGGCTGCCCTCGCAGTGGCGGCGCTTCACGGACAGCGCGCTGCGCATGTTCCAGCGCCTGCTGGCCCTCGACCCCGAGAAGCGCTGCCCCGTCAAGGAGGTCTTCTACTTCATCAAGTACGACCTGATGGCCGAGGTGCGCCGCCGGCCCTCCTACCGCTCCCGCAAGCACGCCGGGGACAAGCTGCCCGCCGGGCCGCACCGCCACGAGCCCACTGCGTCCTGCACGCCCGCCCCGCTCAAGAGGACCATCCTGACCGACGGCCCCGGCACGCGGCTCAACGGCCCCGAGCCCAGCACGGCCTCGTCCGGCCCGGCCGGCAGGACAGACGGACGGCAGGACAAGGGCAAGGGGCAGATGGTGCTGGCCACAGCGATAGAGATCTGTGTCTGAGGGCGTGGGGCGGTGCGTGGCCCCGCTCCCGGCGGCACCGTCCCGTCCCTTGGCACAGGGGCTGCGAGTGGCTGCAGGGCTGGGGGCTGCGCCTCCGTACGCAGAAATAAGAAGAGGACAGAACTGGTTGCGCTCAGTAGCACTGAGGATGCCGGTGCCACCATCTGCCCAGGGGGCAGGAGTCGGGGGGCACCGGTGCTGCTGTCCCCATCCCGGTGGCCGCGCTGCCCCTCTGGGAACCCCCCATGGTGCCGTGGGGAGAGGTCCTCCGTGACGACGCAATGGGGCTGTGCGGGGGCCCTGGGAAGGCCGATGACCCCACGCTTGGAAGAGGCCTTCGGGGTGGCCCCTGCCTCACGCTGGGCACCAGGAGGGGACGAGGGGGCCGGAATGGAGGGGACCCCCCTGGCCGCTCCCTGCCACGATGTAGCAAGTGTCACTGTGTGCCACCCCATCCTCCCTGCCCGGAGCGATGGCTGCAGTGATGCTCTCCGACAGGGGGGGACAGCCAGCCGGGAGCCACGGGGTCACCCTGAGGATCCCCCGCGCCGCCGTCCCCTCCGGCCCCCAACTACCGCACAAAGGGCTATCACGCTCCCGAAGCAGCAGCAGTTTACACAGCAGTCGCCAGGCAGGTGGGGTCCCGCCGCCCCCGCGCCCCACCACCAGCGCCGCTGCCCCATCCCCGTGCCCCCATGTCCCTGTGCCCCCATGTCCCCGTGTCCCCGTGTCCCCATGTCCCTATGTCCCCATGTCCCCATGTCCCCATGTCCCCATGTCCCCGTGTCCCCCCGCCCGCAGGGCCCAGGTCTGGTGGTAGAAGTAGCACTGCACAGATGTAGAGATGTTAGGTGCGGTTAGTCCTCCTTTTTGCCTTAGGTCCCCCCACGTCCCCGACCTTTCGTGCAATAATGTAGATAAGGAACCCCGGTGCCGATGGCCGCGGGGCCGCTCGGTTTCGGGTTTTTATTTCGGGTTCCCCCGGCCGCCGGGCGCCGGACCTTCTTCCCGTAGGAGAGGCTGTAGTGTCACAGACGTTACCTCAGTTTGTCACCGTCAAAAAGGAAACAAAAAGCAACGAAATACATTAAAACAAACAAAAAAGACACAAATACATCGTCCTGAAAGCCCAACAAAGGCTGAGTGCCGGCGGAGACTTTTCTGTAGGGAGCGGTGAAGTGCTGGGCAGTGCTGTGGGGTTGCAGGGATGATGCCCCGCTGGCACCGCCTCACCACAGCGTGGATTCCAGCCACGTCGGCAGGCTAATTTCAATTTCCTGCTAATTATGCAAATGAATGTGGATTTAATTAAGGGCAGATTTCATTAAAGTCTTCTAGGGGAAATGAGAGCGGGGTGGGGGAGAGGAGGAGGAGAATGTGGAGCGGGGGAGGAGGGATGGAGGCAGCACCCAACCAGGAGGTGAATGTCTGCAGGGATGCTCGGGTGGGGCTGGCGGGGGGTTGGGGCACACGGACACGCTGGTGCCACTGTGGGGACGCGGGGAGCGGGCACGAGCCCTGCGCATCCACCAGCGCCTGCTGCTTCCAACCCCCTCACGGCGGGGCAGGGAAAGCATTTCTCAGCCACGTGATTCCTTTTTTTTATCCAGCTAAAAATACGGATTTGGCCGCACCAAAGCTCTGGGAAATCAGTGTCACTGTCAGCAGGCTGTGGCTGGAAGGAGCCTCCCGTCCCTGTGCAGATGAGAGGCGAGCTGCGCTTTGACATCTCGGCCCACCCGCCCGGCTGCACTGCTGGTAACTCGGAGTGAAGCAGCCCATTTATCCCAGCCCATTCCCCTCCCTGAGCCCCACGGGCTTCAGGTGCTCCTCACTCGCTGCACTGATTTCAGCCCTTTCACCACGTGCTGCTCTGCTCTCCTCCAATCTCATTTTCTCAGCCCCTCCATCACCCCGTGGGCACTCAGAGGGGACCGTGAGCCACCCCATCACCCCTGGTGCCCCTGGGACCCACCCTGGGGCTGTGCTGCGTGCCCTGGCACCGCTGCATCCCCCGAAGCACAGTGTCCCCGAAGTGTGGTGTCCCCAAAGCATGGCGTCCCCCAAAGGGCAGCATCCACCGACCGTCTCCCAGCCGTGGCTGAGCCTCTCGTTCGGAGCACAGCCAACAAATGCCATGTTGGTGCCACGCTCTGGACCCCAAACAGCCCTTTATAAGGCAATACTGTGCCACCACCAAATACTGTGCAGGATGGGTCCCCACCGTGGCGGCACTGAAGTGGTGCGGAGATGCCGGGGGATGCACGGCAGCACGGGGAAGTGATCCCTCAATGCGCTTCGTGCAGCTGCCAGAGCTTCCAGAAATAGCAGCGTTGGGAGGAAATGTGACTCACGGTGGTGGAGATCTCAGCCCCCCACCTCGGGGTGCTGCCGAGGCCCGGTGCCCCTGCTGTGCTGCTCAGAGCTGTCCCCTGGCTGCCCTTCCTCAGGATCCTGCTGCTCTCTGTGCTGCCGGGTGCTGCACTGGGTGGTGTCAGGGCCCCGCGGGGACAGGCTGCCTGCAATGGCATGAAAACCCATCCCAAGGTGGGGAAAAATCCAGCCCCAGCATAGGATGTTTCAGCTGGTGGCAGGCTGAACTTCCAATCCCATCCCATCCCAACCACTCCATCCCATTCATCCCATTCTATCCCATCCTCTCCCATCCTCTCCCATCCCACCCCACCCCACCCTATCCCATCCCATCCCTCCAATCCCATCCACCCCACCCCATCTCCATGCCCAGTGGAAGCAGCCCTGTGAACATCCCCAGGCTGTGCCGGGCTCTGCTGGCATTCCCTTCGGGCTCAGGAGGACTTTGGTGCAGGGCAGAGGCACACAGGAGGCTGCTGGCACCCCTGGCTGCAATTATTCGAGTTTTGAAGATTTTCCTCTAAAAAGTAGAAAATGGAGATTTGTTTTCACTGTCATTCTTTGGCTGAAAAAAAAATTGGAGCTTTGTCAGTGGGCTTTTTGGGGGGGTTGACCGGTTTTGGGGTGCAACGAGGCCCAGGGCAGGCATGAGGGGACGAGGGAACACCCCCAGCACAGCCCCCCCGCAGCCCAGACAGCTCAACCGTGGGCTCTGGCTCCATTGGCCTCCCATGTTGCCATGGCAACTGCTGCATCCCAGCCTTGGTGGAGCTGGGAGACGTCAGCACGGATGGGAGATGCTGCAGGATGGGATGGGATGGGATGGGATGGGATGGGATGGGATGGGATGGGAGATATGGGAGATGCTATGGGGACGGGATGGGAGATGTTATGGGGTCAGGATGGAGATGCTGTGGGGATGGGGTGGGAGATGCCGGCTGCCTGCACCGCTCCCCAGCTCTCTGGTGCTGCAGCATGGGGGGAAGCCGAGCTCCTCACTGAGCTGCTGCTCCTTCGTAAAGGCCTCGTCTGAAAGATGAATAGAGGCTTTAATAAACAGTGTATGAGGAGCTGGTGGGCCCGGCTCATACGCCGTCTGTAACACCTCGGGAGCTTACAGACATCCAGAACACTCCTAGAGCATGCTGAAGGTGCATGGTAACTGTTTGTAGCCCTGGAGGTACCCCCCGGAAAGAAACTTTGGCACAAAACTCTCAGGTGAGGTGGGGGGGCTGCACAGCCCCTCTGCTCAGCTTCCAACTGCCACCCCCAGCCCCGCACAGGCACAGGCATTTGGGTCACCTTCATGCCCTGCTCCTCACTGCCAAAGCCCGGGGCATGGCCAGCACTGCGCCCCATTGCTGACGGGGGCTCCTCTGCACCCACCGGATCCCAGGGCTGAGCGCTGCGGGGGGAGAGCAGCCCTGAGTGAGAGCAGAGCCTGTGCTGGAGGAGCAGCTCCTGCTGGAGGGTGGGACGGATGGGCAGACAGGTGGATGGACGGACGGACAGATGGACAGGCAGACAGACAGATAGGTGGAGCTCTGGTCAGGGAGAAGGGAATGGAGCAGGGATGGATGCTGCCTGGGGCAGAGCAGGCACTGCAGCCCCGAACACCCCCAGGGATGGGTGCTCACATCCGCACACATCTCAGGTCTCTCTCCTGGGGCTGCACCTCCTCACACAAAGCTTCTCCCTGTGCCCATCAGCACTGCTCTCACTGAAGCATGCAGCACCTCATCCTCCAGCCTTGCACCTGCCCGGCCGCCCTGCTCCCAGCGCTGGGTAGCAGTAAGCTGTGTTCCTGCATTCCCTCCCTCCAGCTCCTCCAGGCTGGAGAGGTGCAGCTCCCGCAGCTCTGTGGGGCTGGCCCAGCTGTGCCACCACTGAGGAGCTCCTGAGGAGCCTTTCCCAGGGCCCACGGGAGCACAGTGCAGGGCACAGCAGTGCCATGATGGGCACAAGGCAGGGATGGGAGAGACAAAGCCAGGCTGGGTCCGTGGGCTGAGCAGCCCCAGCAGCTCTGGGCTGTGCCTCACATCCAAACAGACTTCAACATTGTGAGGTGTTGGCTGATGGGCTCTGGACAATGAGCACCACTGCATGGCATGGATGGAGGAAGGATGGAGGTCCTGCGCTTCCTGCTGCCAACCCAGTGAAGTCTGCCAGGTACAGCAGCTCAGCCCGGAGCAGCAGCACATGGAGCAACTCAGGACGCATCCTCCGGCCCCGTCCGTGTGCCCAGCGGAGTGCTGGGCTGCTCTCAGGGTCAGGGAGCAGCGGCGCCATCGACTCACGGCCGTGCCAGCACTGGGCTCAGCACGCCCCAGTTCCGGCAGCTGAAGGAGCTCAGAGCCGATATCTCTACCAGAGCCTCAACTGCTTTAATTACCCACATCTGAGTCATCCCCGGCCCTGCTTTATCAAAGCTCGCAGCCCTGCAGACAAATCGCCCTTTGTGCTCCTCCGGTCCCCGTCCACGGGGAATTGCCAAGTGCCAATTAACCGGCAGCTCCTGCTGCGGCGATGCCGCGGGGAGATGAGATGAAGAGCAGCCGCTGCCCGCCCCGCGGCCTCGGCCCGGCTCGCTGGTGGAGGTGGCAGCCCCGGGACGCTGCAGGGAGCAGCAGGTCGGCGCCGTGCCACGCTCCCAGGGAGTCCCGCATCCTCCAGTGCCCCTGGATGGATGGATGTAGCCAGCAGGTGAAGGCAGTGCCACGGCCAGCGTGTGCCTCCAGGCCACCTCTGCTGGGAGCGCAATGTGAAATCGGCAGCAAGGATGACCCAAAATAGCGCAGATGCTGCTGCAAGCAGCAGAGCAACGGCACAGCTGTGCTGCAGGGTCAGAGCTGGGCAGGGAGCCTGTGTGAGCACGGGGACCGTCGGAGCTCGGGGAGGGGGTGGGACACAGCCCTGGTGCTGCATGGGGCTCACGTGCGCAGGGCTGGGGCAGGAACTGTTTTCTGGGGGGTGAATAATGTAAGCATTAAAAAAACCCAAACACCATTCCGGCCCGAATCACATCCATGCGTTCAGCGCTTCAATGCCAGGTGTCTCCTGCTGTCAGAGCTGCTGCATCCAGCTGACGTAGGGCAGAGAGGGGACGTGAAGGTGGCACATCTGAACACCGCACTCCGGTTACTCGTTAATTTTGAGTTCTCCCTTGTTGTTCTCCTTTGGGGGCTGGAAGAGCCACACTCACATGTGATGGCACTGGGCATCACCTGGAGCCACAAACCGGGCCCGGTGCATGGGAACATCGGCTCTGTGGGATGAATATAAAGGATGGAAGGAGACAACGTGTGAGCTCTGCTTCCCCACACCCAGTGCAGGGTGGGGAGAGGACACGGCCCTGCAGGGCCCCAAGGAGTTAACACCGAGTGCCACCTCCTCTGTGTTATCTCCTGCATTGAGGCAGCTCCACGCTGGCAGCAGAACAATGCCAAATTCTGATGAGTTCTGGTTTTCCAGCTAGAGGGGAGGCACGGGAGGGTGGGGAATTAACGCTATTCTGCATAATTTTTAATCTAAATTCCATTTCTTTTCTTTTCTTTCTCTAGGAAGCAAACAATCTAGGGGGTTTTGTACTCAATTCCTTGCTTTCATAAGCTAAATGGATTGTTTGCAAGTAGGAGCCAGCTGCAAAGCTGGCAGTCTCCGATCGGATCTGCCTCCCTCCTCATTCCAGCCATCCCTGATTCATGCTCAGCTCCGAGGAGCGGATCCTGGCGGCCCCGGAGCATTTGCAGGAAGAACAGCTGAGCTGCGGCAGCAGGATTGGGCCTGCAGCTCTCCAGAGAGCAGTGGGGTGCTCGGGAACGGCTGCTGAGCTCAGTATGGGATGCCGGCATCTCAGAAATGGATGATGTTTTCCCTGCTCTGTGCATGGAGGGCTGGTTCATCGTGCCAACACTAATTAGCCAGGCATTAAAATAAGGACCGAGGATGACCCCGAAGCACCTGGTGCTGCCCCGTTTCTGTGGTGGTGGCCGGGGCAGTTTCACGACTGGGAAACTGAGGCACAGCTCCCGCTGTGTTTGCAGATGGGGGCTCACCTCAGCATCCTGTTCATTCTCATTTGTTTCAAAGCCCTGTGTGGCTCGCAGGCACGACAGAAGCGCGCTGGAGTGCAGCAAGATGACCTACTTACTGAACTGCAGGAGCAGCACAGGCTTTGGGTCACGCCGGCTTCTGGGACCCCAAGGGATGGGGACAGCTGGCACACGGTCCCCTGAGCTTCTCTCCAGGGGATGCACGGCCCCAGCAGGCAGCCTGGACAGTTGGGTGGGCACATGGCACAGGGCCAGCGAGCAGGGACACATGAATGCTGGGCTGTCCAGCTTCCAGCCTCCTTCAATGGCCCTGCCCGGTACGCTCAGCTCCCAGGGGATCCAACCTCCCTCCTTCTATCTCCATTTGTTGCTATTTACTGGGGTTGTGTCTTCAGTTCAAAGGCCACGGTAGCAGCAGAGCATGGAGTCTCCCATATGCTTGAGAGTGAGACAGCAGAGAACCTCTGCCCTGTTTACCTCCTGGTTTTTAACCCGGTGCGATGAATCCTCCACGAACACGAGCAGATCACGAATGCGCTCTGTTAGAAATCAGCAGGATTTGTTCCTGGGCACTGATCCTTCCCCACGCTCATTCATCTAACTGGATGCTTCAGAATTTATTATAAAAACAAACAAGTGCTGGTGCTCCTGGAGGCTGGGAGCGGCTCTGTGCCCACCTGCACAGATACCCCCTGCAATGGCACTGGCCCACGGGCTACCTGGGGGCTGTGAGCAGCAGCTAGCAGCTCTGGGATTCGATGCGGCAGGTGCTGTCAGACGTCAGGGAGTCAAAAAGACAACAGAGCAGCTCTTCAGCCTGGGGAGACAAGAAGGAAAAGAAGAGCTGTGAATTTTGTGTGTTGCAAAGAGACTCCCTGCAGGTCCCTTCCCACCCGAGCTGTTCTATGGTGCTGTGATTCCTCCCTGGGCTGTTACCTCCTCTCTTCTGTCCCTCTAATGGTGGTAGGTCCCACCCCGCGGCCCCATCCTGAGCTGCACGCAGGGAGAAGCTCTGCCCAGGTACAGCTGCCAACACTGAAACAGTCTCCATCTGGAAATCTGAATTCTCACCCTATTTCCTATTCCCAGATCACACGGGGAGTCAGTATGATGTTCCTTTTCTCTCCCATGGCGCGGCTCCACCAGCGAGCACCACTCAAACCGTGAGGATTTGCACTCCATGTTCACTTAACCCACTGAACTTTGCCTGATATCGTGGTGTTGCTCCTTAGCTGTAACCTGGAGAGCCTGGCTGACATCTCATAAACTCATCAGCAAGAGCTCAGAGGCTCAAACACAGTTTCTAGGGACGTCTTTCGAGGTACAGCCACTCCCCGGTGCGCAGATCTGGCTCTGTGATTTCCAAACCCACCGTGGACCCGGGAGCAAAAGGGTCCTTTGAAGAGAAGCAGGGCTCGCTGCTGTGCTTCCTGCACCCAGGGAGGAGCACTGCAGCCCGTGCTGCCCCAGGAGCGGCTCAGTCCGAGCTCTGCCCCGCTGCCAGCTGGGCTGCTCCTCCAGAGGCACACAACCCAACTGACATCTCCTTTTAAAATCCAACCCATCCGGACAAGCTTCGTTCACCACGGGGACACAGAAGGTCCATCTATTCCACAGCCATCCCTACTTGCCTGTTTCTCGTTCTGGGGATAGAGGAGATGCTGCGCCACGTCCAGCACCGACTGCTTCTGCCAGCGCAGGCTGGGGGTAAAGACAAAGGGAAGGCAGAGTTATTTGCCATCTAAGCTGTTGAAACTGCTGATGACCCAGCTTTAGGCAGGGCTACGCGCAGTGCCAGCAGCTCTGGCCGTGTGCATCTGTTACTGAACTTCTTTACACAGCTAAATCCCGGGTTTTACAAAGCTTTGTATAAATGGATTTGGATTCTTAAAATATAAGCCTCCAAACAAACAGTGATGACCCGTTGCATAATGGGGTCTGTGGGGCAGTGGGAACACACACACGCGCGGATATGCCAGGTCTGTGCCAGGGCCTTTTTCTCACCAGAGACCACCGATGTGTTTTCCCAGGCACTGGGGGCTTCCCACGCTGCCCCTCCCAGCAGGGCGGGCTGCAGTGCTCACGTTGTGCTTTGGTCCCTCTTGAATCACATGAGTTGACCACAAGACACATTAGAGACATCTCAAGGCAAGACACAAAGCTCAAAAGTGCCTTCTTAGCCAACCCCACGCACGGGCAGAGCCTTCAGCCCCTGGAAGCGCTCCCAGCTCCCTGCCCCCACACCCAGCTACTGCACTTGGCAACAGTTTTCCCTCCAGTGGTTTCCATCAGCTCCAGGATTTCACATCCTGCACGTTCCTCCTTTGATTTCCAAAGCTCCCTTCCCTCCAAAGCCTCCCAGAGATGAGCCTCCTGTAGGGATAACATCGCTCCCTGCTAACAGCAATTAACACTTGGTAAGAACGTTCCATCAGACAGCACGACATCCAGCTAAGTTCCTCAGCACTCGGAGCTCGCTCTGGTCGCCTGCACTCTGATTTTCTTCCCCTGCAGCCAGGATTTGGGTGTCCTTCAGCCCAGCACGGCTGATGGAGCTCAGCACAGCGCGAACCAGCTGAATTCCTGGGGACCCCACACAACACAGGTGGGTCCCAGCAATCTTACCAGCACCTGAAGTGCTCAGATAACCACAGAGGAGTCATTTCTACTGTGGTCACTATAAAATGAGCACCTCTTAGTAGGGTGGCTCCACGTGGTTTGCCATGCGCACCGAGCAGAGCGCGCCTTTCTACCAGTCGCTGCTTTGAGCCTGCTTGTAAATTCTTCCCTCTGCCACCCCGCAGCTAGGAAATCTGGCTTTAAAAACAAGTTGTGACAGGGGAAATTCAAATGCTTTCTAATGGAGACCTAGGCAACTGAGTGCTGGCAGAACTAGAAAGGCAACTCTCACATCTGTTTTCCCTGTCTGTAGGTAGGATTGTGTCACTTCCTCCCCCAGGATCTGCCCTGGTCCCGCTGTTCCAAGGCTGTGGTTCCCTTCCTCTCACCTCTCCCTGACTTCACTGCCCTGAGAATTGCCCTTGGCATCCTCCCACATCTCACTTTGGCTCCGCTCTTTGCAGCCAACCAAGCTCACAGACCACTTTTGTGCCCCCACCTGCCTAAGTTCTGTCCCCTTCTGCACTCCGTTCTTCCTGCCCTTTGGTGCAGAAACAATCCCTTCTCAGACACCCAGAGAACAGACAGAGTGCGCAGGGTGGGCGCTGCTGCTGCTGAACACCACCGCACAGTTATGAGGGTCTGCAGCTGCCTTTGAGGGAGCTGCTCTGCACAGGGCATCCCTGAGTGACCCCTTCGTGTGCCACCAGCAGAGCTGGCGTGGCAAAGCTCTAGCAGGCTCAGAACAAGCAGCTGCACTAGCCAAGCCTGCGTTGTTCCTTCAGCACCTGATTCCTCCTTATCACAGACTTCCGCCATCACATCCCCGTGGCACAGAGCCTGAGTGATGTGGCTCAGCTGTGAACCAGTTCCCAGGGCAAGAAAATCATCTCCCACACAGCAGTGCTTCAGCAGTGCAGCAGAGCCCAGGCAGGTGCTGGGATCCTGGACCACAGCAGTGATACAGATACGTGGTGATGTATTCAGTGCAGGAGGGGTCACGTGGCTCCTGCTGATGGAGGCACAAGTGCAATTAACCTCAGCTGTTACTCTGAAATGTTTATAAACTAGGCAGTGAAGATGCCTTAGCATGAAGTGTCCTTATGAGACTCTGGTTCAGTCAGGCTGGCTTTCAGAGACCTTTGCAAAGTTGACTTCAAGCAGTATGATGGCTAATGGTAGAGCACAGGCACTGCTGGCTGGAGCTGATCTAGCCAAGGATCTGTGCCTCTCCACCTCCCAGCCCTGTGCAACACCCTGCTGCCCCTCCCCTCCACCAGCACCAAACAGAACAAAGACAAAGACTATTTTTGTACAGCTGGTTCCAAATGGTTGCACGAGTTCTGGCAGCTGAAGGCAGAGCAGCTCCTGCCCTGTGGGAGTGCCTGCAGGGTGCATGCACACAACAGCAGGCCAAGGTAAACCTAAAGGAGGCAGAAGTGCTGTGCTACAGGTTGCACCCAGGCTCTCACAGCAAAATACAGAGGTGGGGGATGCTGTGCTGGCTCCTGGCCCCACTGACAGCCCTCCCCCAGAACCCCCTCAGCAGTGATCTCTGGGGCTCCTGACAGCTCTCTTCTTTCCTAAATATCGCCCCCTGTGCATGGGAACTTCCCCTCTGGGAGGCAGTGGGTTAATTGGCCTGATAATCAGCCTGTTTCACTAATCAGTCCCCGTAGAGGGGTTCTGTTTGTTTTATCAGGCTCATAAATCCAGCGTTCCTGGTGATTTATTTACGAGGCTGATTTCTGATTTTGCTCTCTGGTGTTTATTTTAAGCAATTTTTTTTCCCTCAAAGCAAACACAGAATCTGCTCAGATATTTCTCCTAGGAATTGTATTGATTCAGCAGGTCTATTCCCAACGTGAGCCCTTATCTCACAGAATTCCCTGTACTTGTGGAAGCACGCTGCCAAGCCTTACGGATGCTCTGAGCCCTTAACTAAGCGCACAGCTCACTAGTCAGCATCCTGAGCATGGGGCACGTGGACTTCGGCCTAAGGAGCACCCTGAGATGTCAATATGTTGCAAACAACAACGGCTTAAAGGAATCATAGAATCATTAAGGCTGGAAAGATAACTAAGACCACATGGTCCAACCATCCCTCGTGCCTGTGACCTGCCTTCCTTCGGAGGAACACGCGGCCCTGGAGTGGCACCGAACACTGCGGAGCCCAAACCAGAAGCGAATGACAGAGCAGCCAGCTGTCCTGGTTTGGATCACACGCCCTCTGGTAGAGAAATGAGGCAGTGTTGAAAAAGTGCTGTTTAGGTGTTATTGTTCCTCGCTTACCTGTCCAGCAGGGAGCCGAAGCCAATGACCGCGTTGTCTCGCTCTGCTGCTACCACCAGGCACAGACCATCCATTAAGAGGGAGCACTGAGGGAGGGAAGAGCACAGCCTTGGTTTGCTATTCGCTTAGATAAGGCTGTAAGCCTCACTGATGAGCTGCTGACAGCAGAGATAACTGCTGTGTAGGGGAGGAAGGAGAGCAGCAGACTCTCACACTGAAGGAGAATCACGTCTGAACTGTTCCTATGGCACACTGTTATTCCTGCTCTCTCCTCTCAGAGTGAAAACAAGCTGGGTCTTGGGTGTGTTATTCAGTCACTAATCCTGCTGGAAGCAGGAACACGGACATAACTGCAAATGCCCGAGACAGCGCAGCAGAAACACTTAGCACTGGAAGGAGCCCATCGTCCTTCTGGCAAGGGAAAGCAAAAGCTGTAAACGTTTGGCTCAGCAGTGCCAGACCCGTGTGGACGCACGCCAGCTCTGCCCAGTCGTTCTTCTCTGACAGGAGGACGTATTTGCAGGGCAGGGGAGCAGGGCCACGCTGCCCTCTCCTTCCCACACACCCCTTGGCTTTGTCCTTCCTAGAGAGATGTGCAGAGGGACGGCATCCTCGGGGGGACCGCAGGGGAAGAAAGTAGTGCCCAGACTAATTGGCTGCTGGATGTAATTGCTATTCTGTACAGATGTACTTCAAAGGGATGCTGTCAGTTTAAAAAATCACAACCTGGAAAGATCTTACCTGCTTTATTATAGGTTGCACCTGAGACACTCATAAGTACTGATGGGCTGGAAACAGAAATGTTTGTATTTTTCCACGGGAACTGCATGCCTCTGACAGCCCTTTGTTGATTGCTACTGCCAGTACAAGTAGCTCCCCCCCGCTGATTACTCTCAGCTCCTGACAGTGTTTTCTTGCACATTCCCCCTTACTGCTTTGCTCTAGCAAGGTTCCTGGAATGGTGGGTTTATCCTATGCCAAGCACAAAGAGAAAAACAGCTCTGGTGCGATGCTGCACTGCTGTAAAGCAAAGTACTGGCTCACCCCAGATGCACACCTTGTGCTTACACCCCGTGAGCACTTGCTTAAGCCCCGTGCTGGACTGCAGTGCGAGTTGTCATCACCAGCGGAACGAGAGATGAAATTAAATCTCTGCCCAGAACTCCAGGGCACCGTCCAAAAAGTGGAAGGGTTATTTAGCATTGTAGAGGAGGATTAATGGAGTGTGATTACAGAAAGGGAAATAGAAACTGCATTTATCTGGAAGAACAAGACAAGATACAACAGCAGAACGTACATAACAGCAGCAACTGTGCGCTGTGAGGTGAATGGAAGGAAGTGTCCAAAGGGGATGTGCCATTCACAGCAAGGTTATGTTTGCATCGTGATGTCAAGCTTAGGTGTCTGTGAGTTAATGGAGATACAGGAACACAAAGCAGGGAGAAGCTGGCAAGGCACACTGCCCAAATTACTTACTAGTGCATAAGAGATCGGATTGCAGTGCGGTGCTAACGCTGCTACCAAAGCTGGTCTGCTCAGAGCTAGCACAGCACTGCATCAAACGGCTCTTCTTCCACGGGGAAAGAGGCAAAGCTCAAATCCAGACTTCGTACCTTTGCTGCCATACCACACTTGGCCCTGCTCAGTATCTCTGAGATGCAGTGAGCTTGTGGGGCATCCAGCACAGTGAGGCGTACTCCAGTCACCGTGAAACCTTCGCCAATAAGCTGATCAAGCAGTTCAACATAAGGTGGGTCCGAACCCCAGAGGATTACGGCCGGCAGGATGAGGCAGGTGGTTTGGCAGAGGTTACTGAGCGCTGGCCGACCTGATGGGAAAAGATCAAAACACAGCAGATGCTTTATATCAACCCCTTCCACTGCTAACCCTCTGAATAATTCCTCCCTGCCACAAACACGTAACCACAAGATCAGAGGCATCACTGTATCATTTGGGATGCTTGCAGAGACTGCTCATCCCAAACTGTCCAACTGCTGTGTGCCTGCGTGCGTGTGTCTGGAGATCACAAGGCAGCAGCAGTGACCCCATTCCAGGAGTCAGGCAAGGACAGCTGCTGGTTTGCTACAGGAGATGCTATTCCACTTACTTCCTCCCAAGCGAAGAAATCTGTTAATCCAGCTGCTTTCATAATCCAAAATGCAATTCTCAGCAACATACCTAAGATTTAATGTAGTTCATATTTTCCCCATGATAGATCTGTCTGTCCGTTAGGCTTTGCGATCATTATTTGCCAAAAGGAGACGTTTCCTTGTGTGCAAGAGCTACCTCTAGCGTCCAAGAAGAGGCCACGAAGTGAATGATGCGTCTGGCTTGCTGGCAGCACCTACTGTATTGTGCCTGACAGCCCGCGGATCACGTGTGCTTGCTTTTCCAGGACAGCAGCTCTTTGAAAAACATTTTCTGAGACACAAACACATCAGGGCTGCGCACTGGTTTCCTATTCACTCTGCTCAGAAATCTTCAAAGCAAAGATTCTCACGAAGCAGGAAATTGAGGGCACATACTTTGAGATTTGCTTCCCGGACCGAGCCATGCAGAACCTGCAGAGGACTCGTGCTCTTCCCGCAACGAGCTCTCCAGTGTTATTATTACTTGTTTCAGGGCTCGTACAGTGGCTGGGGAATGGCAGGAATGTTGGGAGATCGACCTCAGCACAGCCAACAGTTCAATCTTAAACCTTCACCCAGACCACCTCTGCTGTATGAGTGTGCAGCATAAGAAAAGCAGCTTGCTTGAGGAGATATGACCTTACTCATGTGCCTTTTGTCCGGATCATGAAGCAAGTGTAGGGCACAGCCCAAAGCCAACAGGAGGCAATGGAAAGAACCCACTGATAACGGCCTTGGGAAAATTCCTCCTTCAGAGGACCCAATCCAAACATTTTTGCTCCCAGTAAATATCACAGGGATAATTTACCTGGTCACCGCTTGGGTATAAAGGCTTGGGATGAGCCCACAGGACCCCAGCATGGAAGCATCTACATGAGAGTTACATCTCCTGGCACAAAAGGCAGAGCATCACAGCCTGCATCGTATTCACACCTATCAAGTACAATCAGCAGAAAAGAACCAGAGAAACTACAAACATCTGAGGGGACTGACAGGCCTCTGCTTAAGTTCTGACTTGAAAACAAGCTCAGACCAGCAGTAACTGGAAGTTATGTTTAGCTGGCAGACATTCAGCAGCTGGTGGGAACCGAATGAGATCTCAGTCCAGTTCCCAAGAGATGGATGTCCACACTGCCAGAAGCACTCCCTGCAAGAGTTGCTGCTTATCTACACCCAGAACAACAGGTCTCTCCGTTGCCCATCACTATGGTGCCTTGATCTCTCCTGAGGCTGGCTTTGAAAGGACTTGCAAACCACTGAGGCCAGCCTGGTGCTGACACACACTGCAAAAGTTCAGCAACATTCACTGCTGCTTACGCTATCTGTGCTGACAGTGCTTTTTCTTTTGCTGGTGGCAGGGTCAGCACTTCTCGTCAGCTCTGTGTCTAAACTCATGAAAGAAGTGGTGATAGGAAGGCCCAGCAGGCAAAGAGTTAACTGGCTGGACTCCAGCGGAGCCGTTCCCTGTAGCTCAGAGATGTCGCTCCCTTCTGAAAGGACATCAATACCAAATCTTGCTGCCACCAGATGGTTTGTCTTGCCGTCCAATTAATCAATAACAGCCTCAATCTATAACAAGAGTTATTTCCTTACCAAGATCACGTGGCTGCTCAGAGCCCAGGAAATCGAGTTGCCCTCCTGTTTCATGTTTTATGATTTTGAGCTGCTTGTTGATTTCCACGCTGACTATGGGGTCACGTTTCAGGTTATGCATCTGCAGGAAGGAAGGGGGGGGAGAGAGGCAAGTCATGTGAGCAGTGTTATCTAATGAGGAAGGATAGCACTTCTCAAGTATCGATTGAGGCAAGCTGTGAAGGTTTTGTTGGTGATGTGTACTCCTGTAATTACCAGCCTAGAAAACACCTGGTTGTCTGGAGATGAAAGAACATTTTGCATGCATTCTTTCTTACTGGGGCTTAACTAAGTATGGCATCTTGCTATCCTTTAAAGCTCCTGCATCCAGACTCCTTTCTAAGGTCTCCATTCCCAGCTCTTCAAGGCTAGAAACTCAAGGACCCCAAATGTACAACGTCTTTACCCAGTGTCTACATAGAGTGTAGCAGCTCCCTTCTGTCATGGAACAAATGGTCACATCCATGGGGCCCAGCACAGTGCAGTCCTGATATTCTGGACTGAGTCACAGAGGAAGGACATCCACATAATGGAGCACTTCAAAGGTGGGGCCTACTTGATCCCATCCCTTTGTTGGGCATAACTCAGCACTTCAGACTCTGGTTTTGAGAAGAAGCTGATCAGAGTGGTCAACCAGTGATTAGCGAGTACAAAACTACCTGAAAAGGAAAGACTTATCGTTTCATTTTAGCCACTGGCAAATTAGGGTGCTTCAAACCAGAGACCAGCACCCACACAGTGTGAAGGGCCAGATGAACAGAGCTGGCTGTAAAAGTGCTGGTAGGCTTCTTGGCACTACCAACAATACAGGAGGCAAGAATCTGAGGCTTGATGCCATCAACTGTAAGCAGGGGAAGATGTGGGCATCCAGCAGCAAACTGTGCCTGTGACTTATAGCAAGGAGTGCCCTATTTGAGACAGCTCTGTCTTTACAGAGCTGTGAAATGGTACCTCTGTTGGCAGGGTATGTGGGCCAGCACCCTTCTCACACCATGGGGCAGTGCTCCACGCCAGGACCACCTGCACTCACTGGGATACATTCAGCAGCCAGTGAGTTATTTTATTAGCTGTCTCACTTCATCTCAATTGCTGAACGCTACATATGAAAAGCTGGTAACAATCAGCCTCTGGGTCAGCCATGTCTAAGCAATCATGGGTGATGTTGCTGTTGTTCCCCATGACCTGCTTCCAAAGCGATGTTGGCTCAGTGTAGGAACTCGGCTTCTAAAGCAACAGCCCTGAGCCATCCTGAATTTACAGCACAGGTCACTGAACAAACGCATCTGAAAAAGCACTTTTCCTCTGAGACTGTCTGGGTCAATACAAAGTTAGCACTTTGTGGCAGGGACATCCAGAGGAGAAGGAAATCTCAGCAGCCGGTGAAACACAGCAAGAAAGCATTATCTGAAGTGTGAGAGGAAGGAAATCAAGGGCTAGCAGGACCACAGCCATTGCTCTGACACAGCAGGAGACCCTTCAGGACAGGCAGAATCCTACCTCCTCCTCCTCCAGCGTCTGGCACTCAGCACAGCACAGACCTTCTGGGAAAAACAGCCTGACGTCCCGGACAGATACCTGGTAGGATCCGGAGCCTGAGAGAAAAATACAATGAGAAGATTCTTTCAGGCCATGAATTAAACATTCTCTGGACTCACACTCATCTTCTGAGAGATTGATGATGTGCAACTTACTGAAGTAATTGCTTTAAAGGCCAGCTGATCTGTATAGCAATAGCAAACATTTAAAACCATTATATTTAGAATAGTTCCATTGCATTTTTGGTATCTTGGTTCTGCTCCATTATCACTCAGCTTGTCCTCCATGTAAACAAGACTCCCTCTATTTCCTAGCAGTGTAGTCAAGGGAATCACATTAAGGAGCCTGTAAATACCAGCTCCAACCCCCTGTTCTTCCCATGCTTTTGGATCATGTCAGGCTAGTCCTGTGGAACAGAGCTACTAGTTACTAAAACCAGCTGTGCTTCATAACAGCAATGTGAGCCCCCAGCATGTCGGTGACTTTGTACAGCAGAGCAAAAGAAACAAGATTAGCATGAGACATTACTGACAGCATTGCACCATTCACCTGCAGTCCTGACAAGTAGATTGAGACTGGAAGAGGCACAAAGGATGAATGTGAAGGTCAGAGGAGGAGTGGGGAATCATCTGAAGAGTCAAAACTGAGGACCTCAGCTTGTTTAACCCAATGTGACACAAAGCTAAGAAGGAATACATCAAGGTGAAGAGGTCAGAGAAGAAAAACTACTTAAAGT
This sequence comes from Pavo muticus, assembly GCA_016647715.1. Classification (NCBI taxonomy): domain Eukaryota; kingdom Metazoa; phylum Chordata; class Aves; order Galliformes; family Phasianidae; genus Pavo; species Pavo muticus. The sequence goes on from JACDJE010000128.1 coordinate 1,935,760, forward strand.
ACACGCATTGGCACAAGAGCAAATGGTTACAAACTGTGTATGACTGCATTTGGAATTGAAAACAGATGAAAATTTCCAGCTGGGAAGGTCTTTAACAGCTACCCAAATACGGGTGAGTGCTTATGAGAGGAAATAGATTAACTGAACTCAGTGACTTCGAGGTCCCTCCAGCTCAGCAGCTGAGTATTTCCCCATAAAGTAACAGTGTCAGAAACCACTACTCAGAAGGTTTTGAGGTTTGTGAGTGGAAAACGTTTGAGAAGGAAAAGCTATTTCTAAATAACTGGAGTTCAGATAGACTGTCAGTGTGCTGGCACGGATCCACACTCCTGGGATACAAATACACCAAAGGCAAATATATTCTGAAATATTATCACTTTTGCAGACTACACGTTTAAAAGAAATCGTGCCTTACTGCTCCTAGAGCACCCAGCCCTGTGTGGGCAGCCATAATTCTAAGTATCACAGAGCCAGAGCGCTTAACACAGCAGTTTACAGCCCTGAGATTGTATGTCACTGGAGTATAAGTCATGCTGTGTTCTGTATGCACCTCTGTGTCCAATCTTCCCTGTTTAAATCATTGGTGCCATTACAGAGGGGACGCAAGTGTTCCCTATTCTTAGCAACATTTTACTCTTGTATTCTCGAGGTATAATACTGTATGATGCTCTTTGGGCTCAAGAAAAAGCACTGCGCAGTGATTCCATAATGCACCGAAGAGATGGAAGGAATGCAGGCTTATCTCCACAGCTGAGTCTCAGCATACTAGAACTGCTTTACTTGGTTTGACTGCTATCACCAAACCTGGCCCTCATCCTACCAGAACTTCTCTCGTCGCTTCCAGAGGAAACACAGCTGGATTTGCTGCACTCCATTCAGCACGATGGCACTGCCTAGAGACCTTCCTCAGCCGGGGCAAAACCAAAGAAAGGTGGCACTCCCTGCTAGGAAAGCAGCTCTTCCACTGCCCCCCAGATGACCACTTGAGCACTGAGGACATTTCCTGCTTAACTTGGACACAAACGTTCCTCCCTTTTTGGAGGACAAACTCCAGGAGATGCGAGGCGTTAAGGGTCCTTAAGGACAGACTCCTCCTTGGCACAGCAGCTGGATCAGATTCTTGAGTTTGAGTTGCTGTGTACATAAGCTACAGCTGCAGCCATTCTCCTTGAATGAGTGCAATTAAGGCTTTGTGAGCCACCCGCATAGCTGGGACACTAATGCACAATCTGCTCTCAGCAGGCAGGCGGTAGCCAACCAGCTCAGCTCTGTGCATAGCCCAGCCTTGGAAGGAAGCAGGGATCTGAAGGGAATCCCTGAGAAAACATCTGAGGCCTTCCTTAACACACGGCTCTCCATAACCTCTGAGTGAAAGACAGGCTGAGAGTCAGCCTCCCTTGCTGATATAAGCTAATCTTTAAAAGAATTATGCTAGGGAAGCTCCAGGTGTTGCGTGGGTATATTAAGTTGGGGTATATATTACCCATAACTGATGAGTTCTCATTCTCAAGGCAACCCAGGAAGACAATCCATTAATCTTAAGAGCAAAAGAAGCAGGGGTAGAGTGGAAAAGTACTGGCTGAAAAGCCTTGAGCATTCTTGTGTAGGTAGACCCTGCCCTTCTGTCACTCCCACAAATGAGAACCTATGAGTAATTGTGGTGGGAGATCTCCCTCGGTTTAGTCCTGGTCCTAAGGATTATGATTGTATCTGACAAAAAGCAGTTCTGCATCAAGGAGCTGATTCTCTTCCCAAAACTGCAGGTGGTAGATACTTCACTACGAGTTCTCTTCAGAAGACCATAGTATGGACAAAAAGAGGGAGTGCAGTACAGAATGCAATAGGAAACACCAATTAATCCAATGGATCTTGACAGGAAGGTTCTTTTGGAAACCAAAAGCATACAGTCCCTGCCAGCTCTCCTGTTTTTATGGAAATTATTGATTGCATTATTTTTATACTCCTTTAACTACATACAGCACAATCAGCACAATATTGAGAAAAACAAACTACTAATGGGCTGGCAATTAATAATGCTTAATTCCTTATGAATTTTTGAATGACATCCTTATCGAAACAGCCCAGATCCCCTCTTATGATACCCTTGGTTCTCCACAGTCCGCTCTCTTCAGCAGCCCTTCTCATTCTCCCATCCTTCACCTGTACTCTCAGCTGTCTCCCATCCCAATCACTGCAACATCCCAGTTCCCTCCACCCGCTGCTGGTGGATGGACTGTGGCTGGTTCAGCACTGAGGATGCTGACTAGCTGGCATGCCTCTGCTGACGTGCCAGCTGGCAAGAGCCTCTCAGAATGGAAAACAGCTGAGTTTAACTGCTTTCCTCAGCGGGAGTAATTTTTGATCACCTCTGTCTACCCAGCCATTAATGTTTTGAGACATTACAGGAACTTGGTATCCTGGAGTCTTTTCTCTCTCTGTGAAAGTTGGCCAGCGGGTTCTATAGTTATCAGGAAGAGAGTCAGAAGCATAGAGACAGATGGGTTACTGGGGATAAGTACAAAATAACCAAGCTAAAATCACAAAATGACCAAGCAGGGAAGAGATTAAAAGAAATCTGTTCCGATGGAAGACAGATCTGGGGCTGTTCTGAGAAGATGGCTGTTTGATATATCTTCTGGGAGAATATTTCACAGCGTGAGACGTACTCAGGTCAGCCACCAAAACAACAGTCACAGCTTCCTAGGGAATAATGGTCACTACTGGCTGCCAAGGCTGGATCTGCACTGACAGTGCGGGAGGGTAACAGTACATCATGTTTTTACTATTGGCATAACTGAGCCTTCAGACTTTTCTTTTACAAAAACCCACCATAAAATCCATTTTGGACAGTGCTGATGCCATACTGAGCCCTCCAGAGGCATGGATTTAGTGCTTGGGCTACTTTAGGGTCCTCTGGCCCCAGCATGTCCACCAGCTTCTTCACAGCATTTGGTCTCTGAAGACACAGCACGAGAGAAGTGCCTGAGGTAAGGTAGGTACAGTGAGCTTCAAGAACAGCAGGATCCTGAAAAGAAATAACAGAGAGGGAACAGATTACAATAAATGCTGTAAATGAGTGCTGGATCCCAACCCTCCTTTGGCTCAAACCACCTCTGAAGCAAACGGACCTGACATGACTCCTTGCTTCTCTTCCCTTTGCAAACATTCATGCTGGTGGCCACTGCAAGCACAGCTTCCAGAGCACATGCAATGGTCACCGAGCTCGTGTACCTGCTGTGCCATCCACCAGGTAATGGGAGGCCCAGTTCCCACCCTGAGCAAACATGGAAAGAAGAACAGTTCAGCACTGAGCTTGTCCTGTAGCCATAGCAGCTTTCACAACTTCAGCAGTAACTTCCTAAAACCCTTTAGTAAGAAAGGAAACAAAATCCTGTTTCTAAGAGAAGCCTTGTGCTGCGACCTGTTCTGCCCATCTGGAACACAGAGGTGGAGCTGCCGTTCGTCCTTACCCACTACAGATGGATTGTCACTCTGGAGCTCAGTGCCCACTGATCTGTGACACACGGTAAGAAGTGATGGACACCAGAAATTCATCACGTTTGTGTATGTTCTGGGATAAGGAACCACGTTTAGTACTTCTGCTTAAGTAAGAAGACAAAAAGCAGAACTTTCCATCTTCAGTTTCACAAAAGGAATGCCCCCCTGCACCCCAATACACGCCGTGCTGTGAGTCGGGGTGGCAGAATTTCAAACACCAGATGGGAGCAGCGCTACTGAAAAAGCGAGCTTCAAACAAGGATGCTCAGGACAGGACAGGACACTGGACTGGAGCTGAAAGAAAGCAGCTCAGCCCCTGGCTTTCCCACTGGTATAACGTGTGCTCTATGACAAATTTCTCTACCACTTTTTCTTTTACAAACATTGCCAGTTCACCCTGAGCAAAGAGATTCCTCACATAGCTGTGCAGGTCACAGGATCCTGAGATCTTCCATTCAGGATGAGTGTTAATAACCACTAGCACTCTCTGCACGAGTGACAAGAGAGTGATTTATAGGCCAGAGATGGCCGTAATGAGTGAGAAGTCTTGAGAAAGACAGCAAGAGCCCAGGGCAGAAGGTGGCTAAGGAGCAAAGCAGCCCAAGGCCCTGCTATTCTCATTACGCAAAGCCTTGCGGAGCCAGGCTCTTTGCAGATGTTTTATTAAGTGTGAGGTCCACAGCAGCTATAGGCTCTTTCTGAGCCCTTCCTCCTAAAGCAGTGGCAGAAGCACCCAGCTCTGCCTCCCTGCCCTCCAAGTGACCAAGTGCAGCAATGCCAGCATGCAGAGCAGCTCCATGCCAGCACTGAGCATACACGCAACAGCATCTGCAGCTTGCTGGCTAAACCAAGCCATGGTTATTTACTTTTATATCCATTTTTGAAGAAATTAAAAGCTGGAGGAAAAACTCTTGCTTGATTCAGCTGAATCACATCATTCAGTCCCCAAAAGGTTTTCATCCCTCTTTTTTAATCTTTTCAAAGCACCAGAGAATGGCAATTCTCAAGATAAAGCATTTCCAAAAGAAAATCCCATCCTTTCATTCAAAAATATGAAAATAAAACACTTTGAGGCATCTTTTGTTTTTCTATCCTATGAAGCCATTCACTGACTTTGACCCAAATCTTCTCTCACTCACATTCCCCCTAAACTGCCTTTTTATAAGTAGGCTATAAAGGAAAAGTCATTGGCTCGATCCTAATCTTCTCCTCTGTGTTTGGAAATGCAGAATGATCTGAGATGCCCCGTTCTTAAGCTGGTTGGTGAGATAAGGGGCCTGATACAGTTTGTGATGTTTGTGAGTGCTCCCAGCCCATGGGAACACAAAGCAAAGCAGAGCAGGGACGGCTGCACTGGAGGGACACAGAGGGAAGTTTCAGAGCTGCGCTGTGATTACAGCTCAGACATCAACATGTCACAGCATACTGCAAACGTGTGGCATTAATTCAGTTCTGTGTAACACGAACTAAGCCCTGTAGGCTTGGAAAATGTTGATAGTTTAAAATACATGCACATAATCCACTTTTCTAAGACGTCATCAGGACTTCTGGTTGGGAGATGCAGAACACTGATGACGTCTCCACGCCAACTTCCCAAAGCTCTAGATACAACATTTCAACGTTCACCTGACCCCATGTCACACATCTGCAAAAGAAAACGTTCAAAGAATGCAGAACATTTAAAAAACAGAATGCAACAAATGAAGTTGTTTTGTTCCAGACCCTACGCAGAGTGCTTTAAGCTTATGTAACCAACTCTGTTGTCTCTATATCCCATCTTTCAGCTTTCCCCTGGGGAATGAGCAGGCTTTGGGTTAACGATGGTGTTGTTTCTGATGGCTGTTGGTGAGTCAAGGTGACTTCTCTCCCTGTGCTACACCCCCAGGCCGGGCAGGGCTCTGCCAGCCAAACCATGCCTCTGCTTACATCCCGCCTCTGCACCAGCCTCAAACTGTGTCCTTGCTGGCCCCCAAGCAGCTGCAGCGAGATGGCACATGTGCAGCTGCCTGGAATTCAGTGAGCAATTTTGTTGATGCATACAGAGAGGAAGTTCCAGCTGAGTGCTGGCTCTGGAGGACTAACAGGATTAAAAAGCAGCAGAACTGTTCTTCTGCCTCCAGTGTCGGACTCGCAAGGCAGGGCTGGAGGGAGTCCGTCATGTTACTGAGTCCAGAGACTTGCTATGGGCAGTCAGAGCAGGTAATCCCAGGGCAGCAGATCAGTCCTGCTGTAGAATCAGACTTTCTAGCTAGCAGCCACAGCTGTGAGTCTCTGCAGTTTGGGATCTGCTGAATAAGTGCAGAAAGGAAAAGCTCCATAGGCAGAACTGCCTCTGGAGCAGTTGCTTCTCACAATCTTAACACTGCTGGGTCACGGTAAAAGCTGAGAAGGCAATGTCTGCTCTATTTAGCTGACCTTTGTTTTTATTATTATCATCATTAGCTTTCAGATAAAAAGCATTGCTGCATCTCCTGTGATTGGGTAACCTCAGCGAGCAAAGCATCAGCCCATTATTTATTGTAGGCCAAAGGCCAGAAGCTGCTTAGAAGCTAAATGCTAGTATTGCAGTTGAAAAAGCAATGATGTCTGACAGCAGGTTGCTGAGGATATGGGTCAGTGTGCAGGTAAGGCATACATCTGAAAGAGGAAGGAGATGCTAGGCACTGCTCCCAGTGAATAAAGCCCTAATCTGATGCCATCTCCCTACTTACCTTGGGAGCTCAGCCCTTTCCAGCCTGTATGATGAAAGACTTTGGGTATGTTCTAGAAACGAGGAGGAGCCCCCATACAGCAGAAAGCATTTCCTACTGCCCATGCCCATTGCTAAAAGCAGTCTATCATCAGTACTTTCTCGCTTTCAAGCCCTGCCTTTTTCCATGAACAAAAACCCAACACTGCAATTCTTAGACTCGGTCACCAGCTCTTCAAGGAAACTGAATCAATGCACAACGGCCACTCCAGTCTGTTTGGGAACATTAAGAACAAGGGAATTTTTTCCTGGAATAACCTCTCGTCAAATGCATCCTACGTATACCTCCATTTAGATCTCGTGCAATGCCCTTGGTTTCAGATGACGGACTAAGTATTTCTGTGTTTAGTTGTGCAGTTAAAAGCTTTATTGGAAGTACCTCCTCAGCAGCTCTAATGGCCGCTGTCCCCCTCAGCAGGGATCTGTGAGGAGTTAAAAGCCAGATGCTTCTGCCCCGTTCCTTTGCTGTCATGCAGACAGTGATGACGTGTGCTGACGGATGGTTACATTGGAGCGCTGTCCAGTCTTCTGGGAGGCTCTATTAGCGATTTCTACACTATATGCTTTAAACTCTCCCAACTTAACTCAAGAGCAATATCCATTATAAAGGATTGCTTTCTATAGAAGTTAATTGGCTAAGTGTCCTCAGGAAAGCAATCAGCTAACAAGGATCATTATTATTTTTTTTTCAAGGGAAGAAATCTAACTCCTCTGCAATGCTCAGCTTTCCATTTCCTGACCTCCACAATATCTTCATTCTGAGATGATAATAGACGAGTACGTTTCAGGTTGGGCAAAAAATGAATCCCTAACGCTACAAAAGAGCAGGCAGATCTATTTTTAGCTGACAACCCCCCTCAGCACCCCAAGGTTTAAAACCCTCCTCATTGTCTGTCAGACAGCAGAAACGACAGCAGCCTCGTTTTCTCTATTTGCAGGTCATTCTTACAGGCCCTTAAGCACACACTTCTGGAACAGAGCCTCCACTGTATATGTGATGTAGTACGGAAACGTAACCTGGCTCTAGAGGTACATATGCCCTGGCAGCACAAAGAAGGTTTCCCAGCTCCCACGTTTAAACACATGGAAGGAAAATGAGGCACATGGGCAGAGCTCAGCACACTCCGAGCGATGCTCTACCTGGATTGACTGCAGGGAAGAAACAGGGGGCTCCTGTTCTGCAGTTAGGAGTGAGCACTATAAATTAGCAATTTAATGTTCCTGGGAGGTCTGCAGCTCCCAGATCCTCTGAACTTTTGTTTTAGAGAAACCAGGTCTGTTTCTTTATGGCAAACGATAAAAGAAACTGTCAGCACGTCAGCTCTCTTTGTGCCTGGTATTGTACAGATCTGATTGTTCTATATAGCTCACTTCTAACAATAACCACTAAATCCCGGATGGGAGTTTTTGCTCTTTCAGGAATGGATTACTTGCTAGCTAACGTATTTTCCCATCCTAAACCTAAACACAGCCACAGAACAGCCAGGATCTTAACAAACCTGCTTTGCTTCAGAAGAAAGGAGTCGTACGGCGATGTCTGGCCCCAGGTGTACGTGTTTCATCCCAACCACAGTGAATCTTTCTAGGTCAAGCTTTCGGAGGATCCTCGCAAGATGATGGCTCCAGGCACCGGGTTTGATCAGCAGCACCGTGCAGAGGATCTGGGCTCCTGTAACAAAGCACGCTGGTGAAACCCAAAGCTGCTCTTAAAAACACAGACAAAACATATAGCTCTGTGTACGAGCCAGGACAGGCACCTATAGAAGAGGGTTGTCTGAAAACTGGCATGAAGTTCAGAGGAATTTGAACTGAACAAGATTGTAAAAAAGCTGTGCATATAAATACATGTAAGTGATCTACAACAGTCTGGGCTTGTAGATCTTTTTCCAGGAAGCCTGCTCTGTGAGTCCAAAAGTTCCACCTGGCAGGTCTGCAGCACAGGACTCCATCCTTTATACTGTGTGTAAGTGTTTTAAGCAGGATCAAATGTTCTCCCCGTGAGAGTCACCATCCCTGGATGTGTTTAAAACCACTGGATGTGGTGCTCAGGGCCATGATTGGCGGAGGGTTGTTAGTTAGGGTAGTATGGTTGGGTTGCAGTTGGACTTGATGATCTTTAAGGTCTTTTCCAAGCTGTGATTCCACGATGGAATCCTTCAGGCAGTTACTTCATTCTTATTCCTCGTGGTTTTCTCTCTCAGAGTTCCACACCTCTCTGTTAGAGCTACATCTCAGAGAGGCATTAACAAGCGTGACAGATCCCAGCTGATGCTGTAACCCTTATTACAAGTGGGATCATGTTTACTAAAATTGACCTTTCAGCAGAAAGTTTTGGCTTTGGATAAAATGTCCCCAGCAGAGCTGCCGGCCACGTGCTGGAGAAGCAAAACAAAATGGACCGTGATAGTTTTCCTGTCCAGTGGTACCAAACCTCTCCAAAGGCAGAAAAGACCTAATCTCACCTTTAAACGATAGCATTTTCAAATTCTTAGCTTCACTAATCTGAAGTGCTGTATTAAATCTAAGCCCCTACGTTACTGGGACTGTAGTTAAGGTTTTGTCTCGCCAACACCCTCCAAGATTTACAGGCAGCCACAGTGTTGGGAGCAGTCAGCCAGGACCCACTAACTGCCAGTTCCTACCCACGTCAATTAGATGAAGCATGAGGTAATAGCATTGCAAGCTGCTAAAACTGATGCATGATGATCTGTTTGTGTACATAAAGCACCATTTTATGTTTCCTGTACACCCCATTACTAATTATACAGATGTTGATGCAATGAAGCATCAACAGTGCTGCATAAAATGTGGTGCATACAGACATTTTCAATTAGCAAGAGGCATGCTGGCGATTCAGTGACAGAGAAATACGGGATCGAAAATAAAAAGCCAGGATGCTGACCCCATTTGGCACGAAAACTCAACCCTTATCCTGCACAAAGCCCTCCTATTGAAGAACTGATGGTTTTATTTCCACGTATTTCTTGAATGGAAAGATGTAAATGCCATAGCAACGGCCTGCAAGTGCAGAAGTGAGGCGCTGGGATCCGCTCAGCTGCTCACATACAATATCAGCTATAGGTGCTCACATCAACATGCGTCGACCTCATGCTGCTTTCCCCACCATCTGCTGTGTTTCTGGGCAAGCTTCCTCATTCTTGGGGTGTGTGAATCACTGCATGCTGCACATCTATGTTACTTGAGACACCTCAGGAGGGATCTCCTCATCCCCCCGTGCCACCTCGGTCTGCTCAGAGACAAGCACCTAAACCAAGGCGGGACACTTTGCTACCCAGAGCTGGTTTTCTCTCCGCAGTGACTGTAAGTGCCAGCATTCACCAATACACCACTGCCTACCCAGGAACAGCCCCTGCTCACCACGTGCTAACCAGGAAGGCCTGCTTGGCAGCCATCAGACACATCCACCTCCAGTTCCGGCTGTTCTGCAGCCCTCCTGGACTTGCCCGATCTTCCTGGTGTTTGTTACATACATACAGTATTTTTAGATCCTTTCCTAGGGCCAATGACTCCACAGCTCTCCCCAAGTTATTTACATGGGTTTTGATTTGATGATACAACTGAGTCACAGTGCTGTGTTTATTTTATATACTATTTATATAAAACACTTTATATATGAGCATGGCTTAAAATAGTGTCAGCTGAAGAGAAGCAAATACCAGATCTCCTGTCATGCTCAGAAAAGAGAATGTGTATCACTGCCAGCATTCAAGCCCCAGGAAAACGTTGGTATAACCCCTCCACTTATTTTTGGCATGGTTCACAAAATCCCGATCCAACCACATTTCTCAGTTTGCTCTCCTCTCACCTGCATGCAAGTAGGCAAACAGTGATTCTGCATGGCCCCTCTGTGTCTCTTCCACTAGGCAAGAAAAGCAGATAGATGTGGGTAAGTATATATACGTACATTCTGGGAGAGTAACTGGAGAACAGTGCCACTATCTCTACATAATGCAGCTCACACTGCTATGACACACTCATTTTGAGGTGTGGTACCGGGAAATGCATGGCTTGATTTCAGACATGGTGGGAATCTGGTTGTACTGGGACATCCTGGGAGATGTAGTGCTTACCCCCTCTCCAGGGAACCCAATTGCACGTACGGAAAAGGACTGAAGTACCGAACTACGCTGACTCTCAGTCACACTTTGTGCTCTCAGTCACCATTTCAGGGAGCGGCTAAAATGGTTATAAGCCACCTTCATGCTCCCAATATTCCAGAATTAAGTTGGAAGCTGCCATGAAACCCAGGACTGCTTTGTTTTCCCTCCCCCAGCCGTGCCCTTGGAAGCAAAGAAGGGCTGTTGTTCTGGTACACACTCAGGTAGCACAGATCTGTAACTCAGCTCTCTCCCCAGCAGTGCTGATGGAACCTCAGCGATATTCCCCAGACAGGAATGGCCAATTTCAGAGGTTCCTCATGAGAGCAAAGCAGCGTAAAAGCAGTCAGGTATAAGTGAGCCATGACTAAAGCCCTTAAAAAAAATGTTTCCTTCAGTCAGATGCTAAACCTGCAAGTGGCCAAAGAGGTGAGGGAAATTTAAGGCACTTGTGAATTGAGAACTGTGAACCCTGGACTTCCTTTCCCATTGATCTTTACTATCAAATGTGACCAGTGAGATATGCCAGGTAGATAGTAGAAAACCAAAATCTGTTTGCCCAAACAAAGCAATCGCCATTCCTTTGTATTTATCTCTGTGTGGAATCCATGCATTTCTGTTTCCCAGAGCCATTTATCTGCAAGGTATCTGGACAGTGTTCTTTTCTTTTGATGAGACTTTTTTTCTTTCCAAATGTGTTCTATTTTGCTGGAAATATCAAGAGTGAATAAATAAGGTGAAAGCAGCTCTGAGGTCCCTGCCTTGTAACTTTCAGCTCACATCTTCACAGTGTCACTTATTCTCTTCAGCAGAGGAGTGAGCTAGAAGAACCAGCATCTGTGAAGTGCCTGGTGGTTTGGTGGCACTGTAATGCAGAGAGCTCCTGGCTGAGGCTTAGGAAACGTGTGTTCTGCTCCGATCTCTGTCACCCAGTCATTGGGGAATGGAGACCAACACCCCTCTAGGCTCCCACTACCCTTTCTGTAAAGCAATGAAAAGCCTGTTGAGACCAACAAATGAAAAGTGCTACTAAAGAGCTGAGGTTTTCTCTTCTACGTTCCACACCAGCCACAGGTAGGTGGTCGAGGCACGCAAAGAACTGAAGAATAAAGGTGATCCTGGCAACAGTGCTACCACCCCCCAGTGCCAAGTGGGGTTATCCAACCTTTACTTCCTAATTGCCCAGGATAACGATGTCTAACCAAAGGCTTACCATTCCATTTTGATGACTCTGACAGAGAGCATAGAGTTATACTGTTTCTTCCATCTATTTTAAGAGTACAAAATAGGGTTTTTACATTATTCAAGAGGCAACTGGTGTGTACTTCTGACCTTACCTCCAGCCCAGGATGCCTTGCCAGGTGGTGGCAGGTATTTGGCAGTAGGGCGGCGTTCTGGATCTGTAAAAGGAAGACATTATTTTGTGGATTCACAGATGAAGAACCTTTACTGTTTGGCAGGTGGGGACTAAGGAAAGTAGTCTTGTTTAGCATGGGAAATGGCAGACCTTTCAGTTGCTACAAAATGCTGAAGAGCTGTTTTCTAGCACAAAGACCCTTCCATTCCTCCCGCAACAACATAAACAGGAGGAAAAATGTAGTGACCTTATAGGAGCAATAGTGCAGAGTGCTGAAGTCCTACTTAGAAGGCATGGCTGTGCCGTGGTGGGAAAGGTGATACTGTGATAGTTATTTCCCCTCCATAAACTGATCTCTGAATTTCCTATCCTGCCTCCTGGTGTCAAGATAACCTCAGTGAAGGACAGCAATACACGCAGTAATTTATGCAGTAATTTGGGATGTCTGTTGCACTGTTTTGAAGACCTCCTCTTCCTGCTCTCCAGACTCACACAGAACACCCACATAGTTCACTGTCAGAGCTGACTTTTGTGATACTACAATGAGTTTTTTTTTCCTAACACCACCACATTTTCTTCCTTCTATTCAGCAAAGCCAGTTAGTTATTCTGCACTACACAAGCACAGCGTTTTACACAAGCATCTAACTTTGTCTTGACAGCAAAGGACCTTTCTTCCTCTGAAAAAGATAGGAGAAGAACTATAAATTATAAAGCATGAATGCGCTTATGGAACTCCACCGTTGCTTCTCAGTTGATACGTGGTGTTATCACAATCTTCATTTATTTATGTGTCTGAACAATCAGAAATCGTCAGGTTTGGAACTATTTATCTTCAGGGGTAAGGAGTGAAGCTTCGCCAAGAGCTTAGGTGACAGTTCAATGTATTCCACATTAGAAGAAAACAGTGGGAGCTCATACACTGCTGGTCAAAAGTATCCAATATGAATAACATCTCAGTCTGCACAGTGATTTACAGAGGTGTGGGCTACACATTTCTTGGTACTGGAGGAAACTAGCAAGTTTTCAGTGCTGAAAGATCAGTGCTAGCATATATCATTGAAGTCTGAGAAGTTTTGACAAGAGAGGTCTCCATTCCTCATGAACTGTTCACTCTGTTCCAGCACAAAAAGAAATACAAGAAAATCTGCTTTCCTCAGCTCTTGCAGATTGGAAGTACCTTCATCTCCCTGAGTACAGGGCAAGCTCAGGGCATCTAGACTGAAGAAGTCAAGCATCACAATGACATACCCACATATAGGTGAGATAAATCTCAGCCTCTGTTTCCCAGTTTCTCTCTTATATACAGAGAGAAAGTATACAGAATATTATTTACTGGACCTGTTACTGTTGTGATGTCTGTTAAGCATTTCAGTACCTTGAAATCTTCAGAAAGGGAACCAGGCCATGCATTATTATTAATAGGCCGACCTGCAGATGACCTCAGCTGGCTCCTGCAGATTTAATATCCCTGATCATATAGCCAAGTGAATAATTTAAACCCAAATATTAAGTTTTTCTGTGCCTTAGAAAAAAAAAAGATAATGGCTTATCCATCCAAGTTCAGTAAGTTCCCATACACCCTGTATGTAAGAACATTGTAAACAATAAAGGCATGGCTTACCAGCTACAAGGTCCTTCTCTGTGAAGAAAAGGATAGCTTGTCTGAATGCTACCTCTGGGGTCAAGGCCATGACCCTCTGCAGAGCTCTGTCACTTTCGCTTAGCTCCTCCCCGCACTGTGTTAATCTCTTTAATGCATCCACAAGGACTTGGAAGGCATTGATCCGCCGCAACGCACACACGAGGACTGGATTAGACATCAGTGTATCGAGGCTTCTCCACCAGCATGCATCTCCAACCTCAAAAGGGGTTATTTCTTTTGCCTGACGTCGGGTGAGGTGGGGCAACCACTTGAGACCTAGAAGCTCAAACCCTGAATCAGGTCCTCCTGCAAGTCAAAGGAGATATTTTTAGTATCAGTTGTCAGCACACGTTTCATAAAAGCCATAGTATTTTTGGAGACAAGTGTTCTAATTTATTAGTCTAGAAATCTCAAAGCTGCTTTGACTTCACTCCCTGTTGGATCCAAAATAGACTGGAAAAATAATAATAAACCACAATTTAATGTTGATTTGTCTCTAGAGCAACTTAACATTGTTTGTAAAATGGTCTTATTTCCAGCGTAACGAGACATTTAAAACAAGGGAGGTTTAGATTGCATGTAAGAAAACAAGTTTTTCTGTGTGATAACGGTAGCAAAACAGTGAACAGTCCATCCAGAGAGGTGGTGAGTGCCCGTCCTTGGAGACATTAAAGGTCAGGCTGGACCAGGCTCTGAGCACCTGACAGAGCTGTAGGTGACCCTGCTCACTGCAGGGGAGTTGGACCAGGCAGCCTTTAATGATCCTTTCCAACTCAAACAACTCTATGATTCTATGATATTTAGAGGCTCAATCCATGAGTTCAGGTTGCTGGAAGTTTCTGTCAGCTGAAGTCTCCTCTTTGTCTACTGTGATACAGATCTCACTGAACAGTCTCACTTCAAGAGAATAGGACATAGAATAAGACAGCAGACAGCATGCCAGACTTCTGCCCCTTATTAGGGCAGTGACTGCCCCTTATTAGGGCAGTGACTGCATTACTGCACGGTAATACAATCTGCATCATGAAATTACATACAATCTTCATCTCGTTAGCACCTGACAGCACTCATCATTTGTAAGCATTTAACGCATGGGACAGTGTCATTATTCCTCCTGTGCATGAGGAAATGAAGCATTAAGAGGTGTGCTGTCTTGCTTCTGGTCACAAAGGATGTCAGTGGACCAGGAATAATAGAATTTGTGACTTCCGAATTCCTGTTGCTGTGCCTTCCCTGCACAGTTGCTTCTCTCACTGCTTAGAAGACAGGGAAAACATAAAAGGCTTAGCACGTATTGGGGCTATTTTGACCCTCTCTGAAGAAAACGCCCGCCTGTATCAAATGGAAAGTGGCCTTGCCCACTAACTAGCCATGGCAAATTCTTCAGCACTTCAGGCAGGTAAATAAAGAAATCATTTGTTTGAGTTCCTGTTTATCCCTTTTTTCATAGCTTTCTGGCTGTGATAAAAGCAGCCAGACAGGCTCAGCTTTCCTGACCAACTTCTACAGCCCTCCCCAAGAGCTGCCAGCAATCACCTGCACTCTGAGGCTGATGATTGCTCCCAGGAAGAAGGATCTGGCAAAGGAGCTCTCCAGCACTGTCGATAGCATCCATTCCAACCAGTGTCAGCAGGACTACCTGCTCCATGTCAGGATCGGAAGCAAACATTCGGTTGCAGAAGAAATCCAGAGGAATGCTGCACGGGTCTGGAACGGCACTGAAGTTTCCTCCTGTCCAGAGACATCATCCAAATAAATGTATTACTGCCCATAAACAAACATCCTCTCTTGTTTAGCAAAAGGAACTGACTAATTCTCTATTAGGCAGTGCCTCACTGTGATGCTGCAGCTCAGCACAGCCGGAAAAAGAAACACACATGAGGAGCAGAATCACAGCAAATCCTCACTAATTAGTCACACTCCTTAACTGGAATTGCTTTTGGCTCGTAAAGCAAATATACTCAAACCCTAATTTTGATGTCCTTATTCACACTGTTAAACAGAGTTGATAGATCTGTAGCAAAATGATTTAAGGCATAAATTTCAGATAGATAACTAAGGCTTGGCTTCACAATGAATTGATGCTTCATTTTGTGTTCTAGGAGATCACACAGCATGAAACTGAGGACAGAAGTAGGAGATGCTGTATTATGCATATATCCGTTGTCCTGTCAGGAGCAACACAGCCTGCAGGATTCCCAGTCCCATCAGAAAGCTGTGCTTCATTCCATACTGTTTCAAGTGCATGAATATTTAAGCAACTGTACGGATTAACACCCATGTACTTAATTATTCCCACACCTTAGCATTTCATAAGGAAAGAAAATAGTGAATGACATGCACTGGATTTTTTTTTTTCCTCACAGTTTATGTGAATTTGGTTTTGGAGAGAGATAAAACTAGAGGGAATGGTTCCAAGCTGAGCCATGGGAGGTTCAGGTTGGATGCAAGGAAAAAATTCTTCTCCAGAGGAGTGGTATATAACCAGCATTACCCCTAGTTAGTAAAATAAACTGATTACTGCAACATCCAGGTGTACAGAACAAGTAGCTCTAGGACTCTCCAACCCGTTGGAGTCTTAAGTTTGTAACAAGTTTACTTGCTTTTCCACCAGCCTTCCAATTTCCCAGCTTTGAATGAATGAGTTACTGACGTGAATTCAAGTGTACGCATTGAAATTAAGGACTTCAGAGTAAAGAGAAAAAGTGCCTTCTCTGCAACTGCAGAAGGAATTACAGCTGCCTACGTGCATCACTTCAGCACGTCCTAGTTCTACGTGATAAATGAGTGAGTTCTCTCATTTGAATATTTTGACTTCTCTTTCAAACTATGTCAGTAAATACACATTGATAGGATTCTTTTAATTCTGGCAATTTTAAGGCTTCACTGGTTGCTGTCAGGTCATATTTAATATAAATGTAAGTAAAAATAAGTTATTTAATCTACTTTAAAGCTATTTCCATATGGCTTTTCTATGGATTCTTCCATTCACTTTGCAGAATTAGAAGACATTCAGTGAGAGCTTTTACAATTGAAGGACATTGGAGCACTAGATGAGTTACTGTAGACAATGAGCATACTCCTAATGTTCTTAATCAGGGAAATCCTCTGATAAAAGTTGTCAGACCTTGCAAGAGATAGAATAATGCATTCCCATAGCTTTTACCTACCCAGCATCTGCAGCAAGTTCTCAGTGTAAGGAGCCACGTGGAAGCACATGGAGGGGTCCAGCCCGGCTGTGGCAGGCAGGCTGCTCTGCCTGTTACCAAGGAGGCCTTGCTTTGCCAGTTCATTCACCAGTCCTGTGCACAAAACAGGAGTGTGTGAGGAACACAAAGCACTGTGATGCAGTCTGACATGAAAACCACACTTCTTTTCAAGTATTTTGATTCATCTGGCCACAGATCCATTACAGAAACGTCTACATGGGGTCACACTCAGCTTGCCTCACAAAATGCAATTCTCTCTCTCCCTCTTCCCCAACACATATTCACATACAGTCAGGAAGGGGGCTGAGAGTCAGGACTGAGAGCTGGTCACAGCTTTCTGTTGAGACACCTCTGCCTTCTGGCCAGGACTCCATTTGTTTCAGCCACAGACAGTGGACTGAGATACGGAATGCACACACAGAAGATCCTACACAGCTCCTGAATTGCAGTAGGTGTCCTAAGCAAGTTGTTGCCCACAAGAAGGGATATCTCTAATTTTGAGATATTCCAATATTCTGCATCCTACACAGCACCACGAGGCCAGAGAGCCATTGTAAGGTTAACAGATGTAAATCCCAGTCTGGAAAATATCTTAACTCCACTCTTACAAGTACTAAGTGCTGGAAACTAACAGTCATCACTCCCGTTCTTTCCCCAAGGGCCAGGCTGTGCACTAACATACTGCCATAGAGTGCAGTTTCACAACAATTGGTTGTGTTTTACAATAATATTGCAGACGTTTTCTAAGGTTTGTTATTTTTAAGGTTATTTTGCATATATCTTTGCTTTCCACTCAAGAGCGTGTCAACAATCCACTGCAGCGTGGCATGGAAAATGGATTGTTAGCAGTAGACATTGATGACAAATCTCAGATGCCAAACGTGGCACTGACACAGATTTGAGCTTGTTCCACAACTACCTGCTTTTAAAAATTCAGATGGCAAAAATAAATGAAACTTCCTTCCAGCACCTGAAGGAGGCTACCCTCCAGTACTTAAGTGGGTCCTACTAGAAAGCTAGAGAGGGAATCTTTATCAGGAATTGTAAAGCTACGACAAGGGGTGGTAGCTTTAAACTAGAAGAAGGGAGGTTTAGGTTAGATATTAGGAGGAAGTTCTTTACCCAGAGGGTAGTGAGGCCCTGGCACTGATTCCCAGAGAGTTGGGGGTGCCCCATCCCTGGAGGTGCCCAAGGCCATGGATGAGGCCCTGGGCAGCCTGAGCTGGGGAGAGGCAGCCCTGCCCATGGCAGAGGGTTGGAATTAAATGGTCTTTAAGATCCCTTCCAGCCAAAACCATGCTGTGATTCTGTAACTTGCCATAACTTATTCTAGAGTATTATCTGCTGCCTGTTCAAACTTAGCAAAGGGGAGCTTGGTCAGAAAATGGTGGTGTTGACACTCAGTACAGAAATGTTTCCTATAGGCACCTATCTCTCTGCTCCATTTCAAGAACGACTGTTGAAGTTTGCTTTGCTTTGCAGACTGAACAGTGGTGAACATCAAAGAAGTGTCTGCTTATCAGGGGGTTAATGATTAAAAACACAAAACTGCTTTGTATGGTTTTGACCCTACTCAATTCCTAGTGCTGTTCTACACTTCCCAGAAGCTAAGCCAAAGCTTGTGTGGCAACAACAACTTTCGTCTTCAAGGCACTTGAATACGGAATAAGCTAGCTCTCTGGATCACTTCTGAAGCAATCAAAGAGGGCACAAAAGAGGCATTTGCAAAATCTCTCTACAAGGGAAAAAGAAAAATGACAGCTCTCTACAATGAGAGCAAACATTTCACCCTTCCTGAATATTCTTTGTCCCAGTGTCCACATAGAAATTTCTAGTGCAAATTTTGCTGTGCAAAACAAACACTTTGAATGTCATCTGCAGCACCCTTTGAGGGAAAAAGCAGAAGCTATATTTCTTTAGTGAGCAGCTTTCCTTAGGTCTGCAGGCAGTAGGAGACACGGTGCTGTAATTAGTCTGCCATGATTAATCCATGGTGTCTAAACACATTTTCAGAACATGCTGTGATAGTCTTTGGAGAAAAAGAAGAGGACTTTGTGAAACTTTCTTTTTCCTCCAAAACCTTGAAGTGTTCTTTTCTATTGCGGATGGATTAGAAGAGGTAAAAGGCAATGGATGAATGCCTCCTTCAGGAGCAAGCTGCTGTGGTGTAACGGAGGGGTCAGCGGCTGTTCTGGAACTGTTCAGGCTACAGTGACCCACTTATCTCAGCAGTCCAAAGGGCAGGTTGTGGAAAAACAGACAATGGAATGGACTGTCCTGCTGCAGGCAATTTGCCCACTGCCAGGGCAGGAGGAAGCAAGCAGGTCAGGGTTCTCTGTTCTGATCACTGCTGCTGTTTGTGATTTTCCCTACTTAAGGCCAATGTCAGTTTATCCTTAAGCAAATAACTCTTGTTCTGAATCAGAAAATCAGAACAGAGTTGGAATCAACTAAGAGGATTTGGGGCAGCTACTTGTCTGATCTTTTGGCAGTCTCTACATATAAAATAGGTTGCAGCTCAGATGCTTGGAAGTCACAAGCACGCAGAATTCTGGGCTGAGGCTGATAGGACTGTATGATATCCTCGGGCTCGGTGACATGTATTTTTGGTACTCCTCTGGGAAGTAGTAATACCTTAGAGAAGGTTACAGATAAAACATGAAGCCAAGCCCATTACAAAGGCGTATAGTGGGAAGCCAAAAGGCAAGGGTCATGAATTCAAACAGAAGAGGTTCCACTTTGACATAAGGGGAAAAAAACAGCTCTGTACGTGGATAGTAAAGCATTGGCAGAGAGGACCGAGGGAGGTGGTGGAACCTCTGCCCTTCAGATTCTCAAGCCTTGACTGCACAAAGCCTTGAGCATCCTGGTCTGAATTCATTGCTGAGGCTGTGCTGAGCAGGACATTGGGTGACTCACCTTCTGTCATCCCTTCCAACATAAATTAGTCTATGATTCTAAGCTCAAAAGGATTTCAGTGCTAAAGATCAAATAATTGACAAAGATCAGTCTGCTGTGTAGGATAAGTAGAAGTGGCTGATCTACAAAAATGGGCCTGGAGATTCAGACAGCAGAACTATCAGGTCCTAATATCAATAAATCCTCCTGCAACGTAACATATTTGGCAAGGCCAAATGCTCTGTTCAGTTTAGTTCAAGTGCTCTGAAATGCAAACCTTCTTTGCTGAGGTTTTTGAGAAGTGAAAGCATTACCTTTTACCAATGCAAGAATATGACAACCAGCATCCTCCTTTCTCAGCAACAAGACAAGACAGTGCATGCGTGGTCCAGCAGAAAGCTCTCCTCCTGCAGAACTGTTCTCAGGTAAACTAGAAATCTTGCCAGGGCAAAATACAGCAATCTGAAATAACAAGGACCAGATTAGACTACTAAATCCAGATTTTATCACTACAGGACTCAAGCAGATAGTTAAATAATGATGGCATATGAAGATGCAGCATACCAGCTGAACCACATTAACTTCCACTAACGAGGTGTTCATTTGTCATCTCTTCATGAGACAGAGGAATTTAACTTAAATCTCAAGAAAAGATTTAATATAAAATGTTTTGCTCTACAACTGGGCTGGACCAAAACCACGACAGTTATAAACACAGAATATGTGGAAACATTCTAAATTGCTCATTCAGAAATGATCTTGAGCCCCCAGTCCTGAAACCCTTAGCACCAGAGAACACATTAAAACAATAATTTCTGCTGCTGCTAACTTCTGAAATGGCCATTTAGGAGCATGCCCCAGATATCTGCCCATTCTTTCTGTAGTATTCCATAAATAGGCATTGCTTTGATTCTACAAGATATTATGGGCAGGGAAAGTGTTCTTCCTCATGCTTGATTAGAGAACAAGCAGAAAAGAAGGGCTTTGTGCACAGTTTAGTTTCCAGAATGATCCATTCCCTTGTTAACGTAGGAAACAACTCTAAGCATGAACATTTGAAGTAAAGGAACACAGCCCTTTGTAAGACAAAGCATCACAGGACTCCTGGGTGATTTACTGTGTAAGAAGTACAGAACTGGACTTCTTGTACATACAAGTTCGACTGTATTTTGCATTTATGATCATTTATTTCCTTAGGTTGACATGTCAAAATGCCAACTTCACTCTAACTCAAGTCAAATCAATCTATTGTGTTACGCAGAGCTTGAGAGAAAGAAAAAGGTTATTTTTAACAACAGGAAAGCTCTTGTTGCAAGCCATCTGAATGCATTAAGTTAGGGGGCTACTTCATGCTGAAAGGCCATAAGCAGACCCAGAGGGACTGTGAAGTACATAATCATACAGCAGTCTGTTAGACAAAGACTGTTCTCCTGAATATAGGTTTGTAGATCAGAAATTGTTATCTTCATTTATGAGGTTACTGTCTGGTCTTTCTTATTTTGAGATCAATGGCAAAATTAATGTCTGCTTTTAGTAAAAGCAAGCCTGTTTATGCTTAGGTTCAACGAGAGGCTTAGGCCTGGTGGGATTTTCTTACTAACGAAAAAAACCAAACCATCAGCACTGAAAGTAACCAGAACACCACTCACAGGAATACAGAGAACACGAGGGCTGGCTAGTAAAGAGATGATGAGTGTCCTTGAGAACACTTGCTAAAGGAGTGTCTGCTCACACATCCATAAACTTACAACACAGCAAGTTTCAGAAACGTGAACCCAAGCGGTGCGTTGTGTCCAGTACCTGACTTGCTGTCATGCTCAGCACAACGGCTTGCTTGTGTGAAAGCTGCAGCTGTCTGATTCCTTGCAGAGCAAACCCTCGATGAGTACAGGTCAAAATCACGTTACCATACATGTGAGGAGACACCAGAGGTGACACTGTCAAAAAGATGTCCCCTAGATCAAAGAGAAGGTAAGAAAAGCAGTGTATTATTGCCACAGAAGCTGCGGTATTACTGCAAAGAAA
The DNA here is from genome assembly GCA_016647715.1 of Pavo muticus. Lineage (NCBI taxonomy): Eukaryota > Metazoa > Chordata > Aves > Galliformes > Phasianidae > Pavo > Pavo muticus. Next base: position 1,957,258 of record JACDJE010000128.1, read on the forward strand.
CTCACAGCAGCCAGATCCTACTTGAAGCACATCCCAAATGGAGACACTATATTTCATGGTTTATTTCTTCTATCCGTCTTATAATGGCTGCTATCAGAAGCCAACATACAATAGTAAAGCTTATGGCATTATCAGTAACCTCTTTGTGAATCATCTACTCTAGACATTCTGTCTCAAAGTCTATCCAGCCATCTACGAGCTACTCATCTATCTTTGAGGTATCTGTGCTCTCAGTCCCCATGAAGGCTGTGTGTCCACCCCTAACAGGCTGTGTTTGAGCTGCAGCCCTTTCTGCTGGCAAGCTGACAGCACTTAGATCAGCAGAAGACTAAGAATAAATCCGGCCAAAGTGATGAGTAACTAAAGGAGGTCAAGACTGGCTGTTGACTTGTCCACTACAAGGTGCGTGAGGCAGCCTCAGCTATTCCTCTCTGCTACCACTGGCAGTCTGCAGGACCTGCAGATTACACAACCTTGACCAGCACGAACCTCTTTAGGCCTGTCTTTACTCTTCATCCCAGAGACTGCCACATGGCATAGCCTACAGAATCTTTGGACCAGCCTCTGATCATGATGTTACTCTACTCTGGCTTGGTACCACCTGCGGCTTCACAGACTCCTGTATTTGGTGATCCTAATGGCACCAGCCTGCTCTCTCCTACCTGAGTTTCCCTCCTACCTAAGCCTCAGCCATTAGGTCTGGTTACTCATGCTCTGCTTGCATTCCTCACCCCAGACAAGTCCATAGAAGCAACTAGAGTTTAAGTTGGGTTCGAATCTCAGATTATTTAACTTCTGTTCTTTACGTTTAACTCCAAACTGACTGCCAACAGGGTGGCAGACCTGAGTAACTTGCCAAGAAAGAGCTCTGAGTCCACAAAATTCAGGGTTGCAGGTGGTAAGATTTTGGTTCATCTCTAGCAAATAACACTTAAAGAAAACAAGCATTTTTTTCACATGCACACATCCCAAACTAATGGGGAAATGTGCTAGGGTCAATAGAACTGTTCTTACTGAGATGAAGTATATACACCCTGTGGGTGCAGCAGCATATTCATTCTGCATGCTCTGCAAGGGTATATCTTTCCATCTCAAGGAGAAGCTGCTGGAGACCAGACGGAAGGCATAAGTAAATGTTTCCTTTCCTTACACACCACAGGGTGTCTGCTCCCAGATCAGTTTTTCAGCTTCTCTTTGAGAGTCATAATAGTTATCCGAGGAGAAAAGCCTGAAAGTGATTTCCTGAGCCCAAATACAGATGGAAAGTGGTGTAGTATAACTCAGCAGCCCACATCAAATGTGAATCATTAATAACCATAAAAGGAAGGGGAGGCAGAAAATGTGAGTCATTCCATCAGCAGCAACCAGCTGCCATCAATACCAATCCCAAATAACATGGAGCCAATGGCTGTATGCCAAGCTACTTGAATTAACATGCCCAGTTAAACAAAAGACTGCATCTCAAAGGTAAGACTTTCCTTCTCATTTTTTCCTGTCACTTTCCCCTCTTTTCATCTTATGTTTTCATTCCTAACTTCTTTTCCTTTAGCAATATAATTTTCTTTACCTTCTCTCTAAGTCAATATGATCCCATTTTCCTCCAGTCATCTTTTCTCTGACAGCTGCTGAGATTCCACACCCCTCTGTGCTTTTTGATATTCCACTTCCCCCCTTTCTTCCTGTGGAAATCTCTTCAACTGTGGGAGTAGAAACATGATAGCAATGCTCCAATAGCATTGTCTATAATCACCTGCAGCTGAGATCTGCTATGCCAGGCCCAACTACAGAAGATTATGAGCACACTGGCCCATCTACAGCCTACCTCTAGAGTCTTCATAGCCAGCCCTAACACCAAATGCCTTGGCAGGCTCACGTGAACACAGTCAAGCTGCTGCTAGCTAGGTAGGAATTTAGAAGCTAGAAGACTACTCCTACAAAGGGAAAAGGGGCACTTGGAGAGAGGAGTCGGGTGATAGCTAGTTAATGTTAGTCCCATTAAATGCTTTCTTTTCTGATTACATAGTCAGTCCTGGCTTGAATGTAGTCTTAACTATTTCATATCCTATTACATTCAGCTACCTGTACTGGTTTAGAGTTAATTTCTGATCAGTTAAGCAAGCAGTTTAAGGACACTGTTAGGTAATCATGATCGTTCCTTGATAAACAGCCCCCCTACAAGCACAAATTTGTTGTGGGAGTTTTTGTGTGTGTGTTTTCTAAGTGAAACCTGAGCAGCCTACAGGACTCAAGCAGCTGCTCCCATGAGGAGGAGGATGTGATAACACTTCTCTGTCACTTCATTTTAGGCAACAGTGTTTCACTAGAAATTCATTCCTGGCTCTGGACCTGGCCAGGTCACAACACTGAGTAAGGCAGAATTCCCTGAAACAGGTGCACTGGAGTGAGGTAACAGTCAGCGAAGGAGAACCACAAAACCTCAAGATTAGTTCCCTATTACAAACCATTGGTAGGTGAGACAAGCATTGCTGGAGGTTGAGACTGCACCATGCCCTGGAGATGAACCTTTTCCTCATCTCTAGTTGATGAAGGACTCTGAGATCTAAGGAAAAACGATAGATATTAAAAGGTGTTGTGCCAGGTTCGAGTCCAACCCCCTTTCTGCAACAGACCCAGGGACAAGAAAGCTGCAATGGAAAAGCCATTTCAACCCCCTGTCAATGACATGAGCTGCACCAAGGTCTCTCTGATTGACCGTCTCTTCTGTTACTCCCTCTGAGAGTCTCTTTGTTCAATAGAATAATCTCATACAAAGCAACCAGTTTGGGAATAAAAAAAATACATCAGGCTGCATTACCAGTGTTATTCCTACCCCACAGATACATCATAGCTGCTATTTACTTTTGGTTATTTAGCCAGAACTTAAGTAGTTTTAAATCAGTCAGGGTGCACCTCTGCTGCTTCGTGTTGGGTAACAAGCACCATCAAGCCTGTCACAGATGCTCATCGCAGTGAAGCCTCTCAACATTCCTGCATACCCAGAAAGACCAAATTATGGCACAGTGAACATAAGGTGAGGTTCTGAAAGGCAGGGACTGAGAATGCAAACTGCAGTCTGCACAACAGTTTGGCTGGGTCTGTGAAGTGCAGGCTGTTCAGGCAAACCTGCCTGCCTCATTCCCCTGCTACTGAGCTGGCTGGAATACACCCTGCTTGTTTGCTCCCAGGAGACTGACAGAAGCCACTGGTATTTGCAAGTAAAATCTGACAGGCTGAATTCTGTGGTGCAGCTTGCATTCTGATCTCCCAGTGGGCCAAATTACCAGCATTAGGAGATGGGCACATTTCTAGAACGTAGCACCACTCTGGACTGGCTAAGTTATAGCAGAGGAGCAGAATTCATCATCTCTGTAGGAGAAAAAGCATCCTTGAGGAAGATAAATCAAAAGAATGAAAGTTGGCCAAATGGAGTTTTTCAAATCATAAAACTAAGAATGATGGGAGTCGTTTGTGGGGGAACAAAGCTGAACTCTGGCACATAACCCCCTCTGTGGGCATCAGATTAACTCTACGTGGGTGCACTCTGCCCCTCGGACTGCAGAGCACCTCACCCCTCATTCTCTGCCACCAACAGCGTGCCACACAGCACTGAGCAGCCAGGAACTTGAAAACCTGCCCAGAACTTGCAGGTTCAGGGCACTGCCTGAGCTTTCAGAAGAGGAGTTCCACCACACCAACGCATCTTTAATTCAGTAATATTAACAGGAAGTGCCTAAGGCCTAAAAAACCCAGCACAGAGTCTGGCACTCCACAGGATTATTACACAGCCCTGTAGTGAAGCCAGAAAAGGATGTCTCTGTTTCATATTACCCCAGTTGTTGGAAATTCCTTGAAGTCCTAAGCCAAAATGATAAAGCACTGCAGGCCAAATGCTTTGAGGCCCAGATCCGCACATGCCTGGAAGAACCCAAGGGGTGTCTTTCAGAAGCCAAAAAAAAGGCAGTTGCCTCTTTTCTTTGACCTGTGCAGGTCAGCCTACTCTGATGTGTCTTTGCAGCAGTCTGAGGAAAGGGACCTCTGAGCACAGCAGGGCTCTTCATTTAGGAAGAAGATTCATAGGACTGAGTGAGATTCCTGGGTTTTGGGTTTGAGTCTCCATCTGGGAAGCAGCGAGGTCGTCAGGAAGTAAACGACCATTTCACACTGTGGGAAGTGCTACTGAGAGGTTTGGGAAAAAAGTGCTGGGAAGGAGTACTACCAAGAGTATCCCCAGGCTACTGATCCAGCTTCCCTCTGCTTCCCTGCAGCTGTGGACAGTGTGCAAGTGCTGCTCAGTGCTGCCTTCAGAGCTGAACAGAAGCTTTTCTCCTTTCCCCCTCTCCTTTCCCCTGATGCACGCACCTCTGCTCTGCTGAGGAAGGCCAAGGGCAGACTTTATGGCAGACCACCATCAATGTCACAAATCAAACAACTTTAAGAATAAAAACCATCTTGAACAGAACAGGCTATCTTGAACAGAAATGTGAACCCTTGGGAGCTACAGCCTGCCTCTTTGTAGTTACACACAGTAGAGCACATTGCTGAAGGGTGCATGATGGATTAATAGCTACTTAATAACCCAGTTCCTTCTGCAGCTATACCCAGCTCCATCTGAGAGCAAGACTCCAGACTCCTGAATCTCCTGAAGTTCCTTAAACTTCTTGGCACCCCACTGCTATGCCACCAGTTCCTAAGTTGCTTTTCTTCATATTACTTTGCTTAAGAGTTTATAAGCCATCCTTCATTCTCACACACACTTCTGTCATAATCCTCCAAAGAACCTTTTCCATCTGAAGCTCCTTATCTCCAATCTGTTAATATGAAAGGAACAAAGGGCAAAGCTGGAGAACAGGCTGCTCAGTGGCACGCAATCCTGCAGCCTTTTTCCAAAACCAGGCAGAGCTGGAAGAGTTTTCAAACCAGGCTGATCAGCCATTCCTGGCACAGAAGGGGCCCAGGTGCTACAAGTACAGGAATTAAAGGTCTTCCAGGGAAGAACTGATGGGAGGCAACTGCAGGAATCCCACACCCGACATATCTAGGGGAGACAGTGCTGTGAGAGAGGTGCTTTCACAGACTGTAGTAACCCATGTGAAAATTGAAGAAGTATACAGATTCCATCCTTCACTCTTGTTCTCTGAGACCTTTAGCAGAAGACCAGTAAAGACAAAGCATACCAACTGCGTGCTTGTCTGTCCTCCACATCGCTTTGCCTGGGAGAACGACCATCACTCAAAAACATGCAGGCCAGCACCCTCACCTTGTTCTGTTGCATCTGGAAGTTGGATCCAGGATACCACCATGCAGTGCTGCATCAGCAGCCCTCCCTCCAAACCAGAGGCACAGCTCCCTGCGCACACGGCTGTCCTGCTGGGGCAGGTAGACAAGAGGCTCTGCATGCCTCATGCAGCAGATGGCATTGATGGAACTGCAGTCTGTAATGCCAGCCAGCTGCGGGTCAGATGGCCCAATGATATTCTGCAAGGTGCTAATTCCTTTAGGCCCTCTCACATCCAATGCCAGCACCTTGTCGGTCTCTGAAGCATAGGAAGAAGGCAGTTTTTCTGTGAAAGACAAATGCATGCAAACGAAACATGGAACAGCCCACCCCAAGGTCATTCATTCCACTCCAGTGCTTTTTTCAGATCTGTCATAGCTGGACATAGACAAAGTAGCCTACAGGTTACCTGTCCTGCAGGTGTTACACTGGCAACCAGCTGTACATTTCTACCCACCTGTAAATCTGAGATTGCTCAAGGTAGCTTACCTGTTAGAGAAAAAAAGAGTGGGTCGCTTCGGATTTGCTGTGGATAGGGGTGTGCACAGGGTTAGTTACTAAGCAGCGGCTAGAACGTTAGAAGCCAGCACTTTAACTTCTGGTGCTGTATATTGTTTCATACAGGGAAGGCTGGTGGATCTGAAGGGGAGACAGGGCAAGAACATGGCCCTGAGGAGAAGAATACTTTCTGTAATTTCCATCAGATATGGGAAAATTAGGGAGAGGATCACAAGCTGAAAATCCACGTACATCTTTTCTAGTTTATTTCCCTCTGTATAAAATAAAGATTTTGTCTTATGTTGTACAAAGATGTATCCCAATACTTGCTAAGCCAGCTTTATTTCCCCTCCAGGATTTGTGGCTTTCCTTATTTCCTGCAATAACTCTTCCTTACACCTCTGACAAACCCTTCTCCGTGTTCACTGTCAGTACAGTTGGGGTTCAATAAGTAACCCCAGAAAAGAGCAAGTTTGGCTCCTCCCCAGTTCTTACTGTACGAAAACAGAAAGACTTGTCATTCTCTTCCCTGATGTTTGAATGTATTCATTTACATCACTAGTTGCATGACACTCAGAAGGCAGAACGTAAGCCTCTGGAACAGGTAGAGAATGGAGAAATGGTCTGAAAATATTTAAAATAATCATTTTAAAGTTTGAGCTAAAAGTCCAATCTTCAAACTCACTGAAATTAATTGTCCTTCATACAAAACGTTAATAATGGTAAGGGTTGGGAGCAGTGAAGCAGATCTGCTGCCTGTCAGCTCTTAATGACTGGTGATTTTATGGGTTTCTTACTCATTTCTGTAGCCCTCCTTCATTTCTCCAGTTATCAGCACGAATGTATTACATGCACAATGCTGAGACAACTGCAATCCCGTTTTTAAGGCAGTCTGCTTCTGTGGTTTTCAGATGTAAAAAAGGGTAGGAAGACTGCAGAATTTCTCTCTAATTAAGCAGGTCTGCATTCATCTTCTGTCTAAGCAGAAGGAAGCCCGTTTCTCTCAGTCTGCCTAGAACCTTCCCAGTAGAGGCTGATTGCCTGTATTCACTATGGTGTCATATGCAAACCTTTCAGGAGAACTTTTTGGCTTAAAAGGAAGCACTAGCCACAGTGCATCAGAAGCCATCTCTACACTTTGCTGCTAGTATAATTGCTTGTTGTTCCAGGGTTATATTGCATTAGCAGCTAATAATCCGCTGTACACGCTTTGGGACAGGTTTCATTATCTCTGCTTCACAAATGGAAAAAAATGAAGACTTGGCACAGGCAAATATTTGAAAACACTGGTGTCTGATGTTAAAGGCTTAGGGATTTGACACCAGGGACCCAGTAGAGTTTTTGTTTGCCTCATCTTTTTGCTGCTGTATCTCAGACTGTCTTCTATTCACAAACTGTGACATGCATTGTCTGATAAGCCATCACCGAAATGTCAGTTACAGAATGGCCAGACCAGTAGTTTCCTTTTGCCCATGCTCCTAAAGGACAACTTAAAACTGAAGTCCCAGCAGAGATGGGATGGGGGCAATTGAGGAAGAGAGGCTGGAGTATCTACAGCCAAAACCTCCAGAAAAATCATGGAAACTTAGTGCATCTAATTTGCATGAGCCTAAACCTGGAGCTCAGGGCACTGGAATCTGGGAAAGCCTCTGCAAAGGAAAAACAAAAGTGGCCCGAGACACAGAAATGTATTGAGAGCTAAAAATTCAACTGGAGGACATTCAGCACCGGGAATAGACAAGAGACCTTGTGCTGCTCCTTTCTGTCATTCTTTGGGGAAAGATACAAGCACTGATGTGATGCTCTCGGAAATCTGTTACCCTCTTCCCCACGCCCACAGCACCAGGTGATTCTTCGCCTTAACACAGTTACAGATCTCCCCCTCAGCACCATCACACGATGGAATCTCTGAAGGAAGATTCTCTCTAGACCTCACCTGAACCAGAGAGCAGCACATCACGCTGAGAACAGAGCAGGTGGAGTCCACAGGTATCCAGCCCAGAGTTGAGCACCAGCTGCAACATGTGATGGGTAGCTAGGGATCTTTGGGAGACAGCTTCAAACAGCAATGCCATGGCAACCTGAACAGCAAGAGCAGAGGAGGAATAAGCCAAAACGTTTCCAAGTCCACAATGACCACACAGCTGTATTCCTTCTGCTCACCTTTAATTCCCATGCTTTGCCCAGACTATCAGAGCTATAAAGAGGCTTCTCTTCTGTGCTTACATGCAGTTCAGCACGGTAGGCTTTTACCTTCAGATTGAATAATAAGTATGATAGCTGTGATTGAATAATGACTATGTATTACTACTGATACAGTTGTGCCTTTTGTCACATAAACCTACTAGTAAAGAACTGCACGTTCTCTGGGGCAGAGAATAAAGTGCATCACTCCTGCTGTTTAACTTCACATACTACAGAAAGGTGGCTAAATTATAATAGACCGACTAGTTATTTCTTTATACCTACAAAAATGCCAAAATCAACATAAAAAAGACTCAAAAAGACAGACACTGCCCCAGATTTACATTTTGAACTTTTCTTTGCCAGCTGAATCCAATTCAGCTCATCCTGGCAAATAGAAAGACATGCAGCTGTACGTACTGAATGTCTGTAACCTAAAGGAAAACAAATCACTTTGAGCTCTGGACTTCCCTAAACCTACTGCTTCAAAAAGCACGTGCTTTACACCAGAAAGTTGTGTGCTGCTTCACACACTGCAGGTAATAAATTCTCCAGGTGCAGATCAGACAGGCATGATTGTATTTGGCCTCAAATTTGTGCGTGGTTCTCCTGGGTGTAAAGACACACAGCGCTATCGCCAGCAGCAAGCTTTATGTCTGCACTGAATGCCAAATGAATTCATCACTCCTGGTAGCTTTAAATGAAATGCTACTCCTCCACAAACACATAACAGGGCTTATAATATGATAAATGAGGTTATAAATTTACTTAAATCATAAGAAAGTGGACCAATTAGGAATAAAAGCTCTTTTTCTTTATGTTCATCTAGCTGAAGCTCTCCTGATGCTAACCAAATGCTCGCAGCAGCCAGTAAGGAAGCACATTTTTGTAGCAGCTCTGATAGTCCCCAGGGTTCAGCTGCCCGGGCTCCAGGCCAGTTTTGATACTGCAGCTGTCCAACACTGAAAAGCCTCAGCAACTGCCTGGTTCCCTGAGCTTGGGAGCCAGGCACTCGGCTTTGGCCTCTGAGCATTGTTGCAGGCGTTCCTATGCCCAGCCTCATATGTCACCGATTCTGGCTGTTATCCTAACCTGCTGACTTGACTTTCCAGCTTGGCCTGGTCCCCACAGACTCCTGGCTGACCCTGGTTACTGCTGCTGGACCTGCTCTGCCCTTCTAACTCGGGAGACACCTGAGTGCAGCCTGCCTTGCCGTTAGTCTCCTGGTGTGCCACTTCCTCACGGAGCATCCTGCCCTTGCTGTGCCATGTTCTGTATGGACCCACTTCTGAGGCACACTGAGGAATTGTAACGAAGACGCAAGGTGTTTCCTGACTGTGCCAAGTGCCCAGTAACTTCAACAAGTAACTGTGGTCTTTGGGTATCTTCCAGGAGCAAGCCTGGTACATGTTAATTACTCTCAGTCACCAGTCAAACTTGCTGGTTGCTCAGGAAGAACATGAGATACCTCCATCTCCCTGAATCAATCCTAACTGAAACTGAACTCTGTCAGATCAAACATGCCACGTGGTGCTGCAGAAGAGCTAAAAAAGGTGAGTTACCACAGTTACCCATCAAACATGGGTACAAGTCCTGTACACTCTGGTACACATCCCTAAACAGAGGGAAAGATGAGCTAATTCCAGTTACCTTAACCTTCTCTTCTTCTGGGTTAATCTATATAGATTTTTTTCCAACAGACTGTTGCTGTAGCTAAGGTAGATAGTAGATGGAGCATAAGTTATGTGAAAGTTGTGTAGCACATTGACTTGCAGTCACGTGGCTTCGGCTTATCAGAATTCCCCTCTTGTTCCTTATCTGCACCTTTCTGTAGTGATTTCTTCAACCTGTGTATTTCATAGTTGGATCTTTCGTGGCTCAGGGCAATCAGTACATCAATACTGATGACACAAAAGACTCAGTGGATACATTTAAGTTTGAGTGAAAAATACCTCGAGTATTTGTACCCAGCCTAAAGGCTGAAATATTCCAGGTCACTCACACGTGATCAGTTCATTCATTTACTTTACCTTGCTGTCAGTGTCTCTGCAGGCCTCGATGTCACTGCCATTAGGGAAGTATTCCTCATCAGTTTCAACAGTCTGCCAGTAAGATCCGCTTGGCACTGCAAACGCCTTCTCCACTGCCTGAAACACATGAAAGGTAGCTCTTACCTGTATGTCATTGTGATCCCTCAAATCAAGAGCCAGGAGGAAAACAGTATGGCCAGTTTTATGGCTAGAGAACATATAAGAACGTACATTAATGGATTAGAGTTATTAGCCAAGTCCTGTTACCCTATAATTTGCTTTCTTGTATCAGTATCACCAGCTACAATTATATCCCAAGAACATGAATTTGCAGCTGCTTCTTGAGAGGCTGAGCCTTCCCAGGGTCCAAAACTGCGGCCCTGCAGTGTGGACACTGCCCACTAACACGAACAGGAGCTCTGCAGGATCGGGCTCAGCAGCTTGAGGCCTTGATCCTCCATGATCACGCTGGGCACCCAGCGGAAAAGAGATTTGTAAAGCAAATGCTCTAATAAACAAACCAAACTGAAGGCCAGGGGAAGAATTGCATTATTTTCTATCTGACTGTAACCAAAACAGGACATTTTTTCCTGTGTTCATGTCAGCACTAGCAGCACATACGTGTAAGTCTTACTGTGCCATTTACCCCTGAATAGGCAAAAGGCTCTGGCATTTAGGTCACAGCATTAAAGAAACGTGGCATTTCCCAATCTCAGCACTTTATTTTGTTTCTCATCCATTTTCTGGGCAGCCAAGCAAGCAACCTGAACAAGTGCAGATTTAAGGATGTTTAAGGATATGTCACTCATGAGAATTTGCTGTGACTGTAATGCCTCATAAGCAAGGCCATAGCCCAGAAAGCAGTGAAGCTCCTGGAAGACAAGTTTGTCAAGTTCAGGTTTGGGAAAACAGCGATGTTCATAGCTATGCTTCTCTTCAGGCATTCCAGAAATACAGATGCATTTACAGAGTTAACACCGGTTGTTTAAAAGCAACTGGGAAATGAAATCAATTTGGATAACACTGCAATCCCTCTGACATCTGCCTTTCTGCTTCAACAGACTTTTGAGTTTCCTCCTTCCTTTCCTTACTGTGCTTCATGAGATATCTGCCTAAAAGTAGAACCGGGGATTTCATTTTTCACCTGATTTCAGCCACCACAACTCTACAAAAATGAACATTCTGACATCTCTCAATGAGTTGCCCATTTTGTCCTGCAATTCATTGTCCATCAGCCTTGATCCTATGCTTGGTGGCTGTGGAAAATAACAGGAAAGCCACTGGTTTAAGGAAATGGAAGATCCTTTCTCGTTCCAGTCCTTGGTGCCAGCTCCTGCGTGCAGTGCTGGCATTGTGCAGTCAGCACAGAGGGATGAAACAAGCCTTTCAAAACACATTTGTAGGAAGGCTCCAGTCTTTACTTATTCAAGCTGATCCTTAAGCATGCCTTAAGTCTATAAACTTCCAAGAAAGAAAAGATAAGGGATAAATGTGGTCAAAGCAACTCCAGCCAATATTTCCATGGAGATCTTCATTATAATCACCCACACAGAGAGGACACAAGCTGGGAACCCCAAGGTAAAGCTGACCTTTGAAGAGTTTCATGGTGCAAGCTGTGGATCAGCTGTGATGCAAGGCAAGCATGCTGCTGAACAGCTGGCCTCCCACCCCATCAGAGCAGGGACGCGGCCACACCTATTAGGGAATCAAACCCACAGCAAATTGTTTCTATGATCTGTCAGACTCTGTTTTCTAGCAGCCAACCTGAATGAGATTTCACAAAGCAGCAGAAAATGAAGCTTGAAAAGTCTTAGATCTCCCAGAAAATCCTTTCTTTCCCATGGGTAGGAAAATCCACATAGGTAACTGAGGTATGACAAGCCCCTGTTTTGTCTAGTCTCACCAAAATGCAAGCGGAGGATAATTCCTGAGATCACCCTCCCATGCAATGCACAGGAAGAAAGCAGCTTTCCCATGCATTTAACAGAATTGCATCGAGTCAGTTCTTACAACATTGAGATGAGCCCTATTTGATGCATAACACACAAGTGATCCTCCCCAGGTAGCTGAATGACCCTGCTCCTCCCAGAATAATTCTGGTGATTTTGACACTGTTTAGCTCTAAGCTACTTTCATCTTTGGTGCTACTTTCAGTGTTCCACAAAGAGAGACAGGGCAGGCAGGAGAATTGCATCAGTTTCGCCTCAGGGCTGGTTTATCCCTTTTATGCCTCCAACAATATTACAGGAGCTGTAGAGCTTCTGTGCAAGCACAGCAGTTCAGAAAGTCTCCCCCAGTCTGGCTGATGCATCAGCTGAGTGCTGACCTGTCTCCCTCCCCACGCACGCTGCAGAACAGTGAAGAGGAAGTCCAGCTTCAACACTTACCCAGAAATGCCTCTTCTGTAAGACTCTGCAAAATGTTCAAACAACCATGTCTCACAGTACAGGCATTGCACCTGGGAGAAAAGGTACCCTACACTCAGCCAGTAATAGCTACAGGAGCCCCTGGGATACTTTGACTTGAGTTTTGACATGCTTCAAAGCCCCAGATCACTTCGCCATCACCACTTCCACGACCACCTCCATTTGGAGGTAATAAATGGAGCTTCTTACAGCACTGATACCCTCTCCATGCATATTGCTGCTATCAGAAAGAGCAGGAACGGAAGGGCACGTCTGCAGCTTCCCATTATGGGTATTCTTCATTTTTGTCAAAAATTATCCTTCTCTGGGGGGAGGAGGGACAATTCCTGATTTCTCCTACCTTAAAACAGTAGAAAGAGAATCAATTTGCATCCCAGCTAGGATTGAACACATCGTTCTTCAAAGAACGTTAAAAAGAAACCCAGAGCCATGCTTTCTTTCAGACAGCATTACCAAGATGAAGCCAGACAGTTATGGGAAGGAAATTCACAGCAAAACACTGAGCAGAAACAAGAATAAGCACATTTCAGAGAAGACCGGAGCTGCGTACAGCAAAAGCATGAATCTTTAATTGTCATACAGAAGCATGACCAAATCCAATACCTCTTCTTCTTGCTTACAGTGTATTCTGTTCTCATTTCTGAGAACAAAGAAATAGCTTTTGCTGTCAGATGATCTAAGAGAGTCTTTCAAGTTGCAATGAGTTTTCTAGACTGCTTCCCAGCCACAGCAGGAAAACAGGAACTGCAGGAAGAATTTATGTACTCCACCATCTCAGCTCCTTGCACACAAAGTGCTTTCCAATACAAAGACTTGCTCAGCTGCCCTCACTGAGGCAGCACCTAAATCCCTCTCAGAACGATGCTGCATCCTCCACTACCTCCAAAGTCGTAACTTCTCCCTTTCAGCTCCACTGACCACAGCAGCAGACGAAGCACTAGCAGTCTCATTCTAGCAAAGACCTCAACACTAACATGCAGGCAAGGCTTACTTCTGATGTGACACTCTAAATCATACTCCTGAGTTAGACTGCATTATCCTATTATACCAAGAGAGTGGTGAGGTGCTGGCACAGCTCAGAGAGGTTGTGGATGCCCCATCCCTGGAGGTGTTCAAGGCCAGGTTGGATGGCGCCCAGGGCAGCCTGGTCTAGTATTAAATGCAGAGGTTGGCAGCCCTGCCTGCAGCAGGGGGGTTGGAGCTTCATGATCCTTGAGGTCCCTTCCAACCCAAGCCATTCTATGTTTCTATGATCCTCAAACTTTCTGCTCTCTCCGCTGTCTTGAATCCAAATGCATCAGTGCAGTACTCCGCGTGCAACCCAGATTAACACAAAGTTTGTTTTCTTCACACCTTTCCTTCCCCATTCTGCATGCTCACTTCAGACAGCTCCAGATCCAGTGCAGGAAACAGGCAAGCACAGCAGGAAGATACCAGGCAGCAGAAAGGCTGAGGACAGAGAGGGCTAATTAAGGAGTTTGTCATTGAAAATGTGCAGTTCTGGTGACTGTGTTGCAGGCAGTGTGAAGATGCATTTCACTTCCTCTTACCTCCCTTCTGAATAAACAAAGATGTCTTAAACACAGAAAAGGATGAGAGCCCATTTCCAGCTCTTCTGCCCATCACACACAGTACTAATGGCTAAGCACATTAGTTTGATGGTTCTTTCAAACTGCTGTCTTCTCCAATAATTGGTAATGGCCACAGTTTAATGTGAGCTTCCAAATTTTAGGAAAAGTGAATAACTGTAATGGTTTATTCTTCCCCAAGCTATGTCTTCCATGCTGTATCGACCCAGGGCTACAGTGACGTCTCTCTTTCTCCATTCAAAAGGTGAAGGCTTTCTAGTTACAAATACCATGACAAACTATCAGGGCTCAGCTAGCACCCAGATGCCAACTTCCCCACTTCTGCCTCATGAAGCCTCTGAGATACAGCTGTGTAGCTCGGGATTCAATTACATAAATGCATATAGAAGAGGCCCCAGGATGTCTCACCCACAGGTGACTCATCTCCACATGGACTCATCAGCCAAATGACGTGAGAGATGTACGTAAGCGCTCTCACCAAAGCTATTGAGATGACTTTATCGGGCTGCACAACAGATTCAAGGTGCCTGAGACAAAAGCCGGACCCTTGTGCCAACCCAGGTCAAGATGAGACACAAGCAAAGTTTGGAAAACAAAGGACAAGATGAATAGATCTCCTGTTTTACCACTTCAACCTGGATGAGCTGGAGGTCTTAGGGGCCAACACGTGCCATGCTGCAAGTCTCAACATCCCCGTGACTCTTTCATCTGGGCAAACAGAAGTGGAGGTACTACTGTTCTGGGTCCTTTACCTCCCTCATGCACGTGCCCAGTGCTCTAATGCTCTGTTTGGCAGCTCAGCAATCAAGTCCTTGAAGCTTTGGCATCAGGCTCAGCAGCCACGATGCTCAGCACTGAAACAATGTCACAGTATTCAAACTGTACAGCTCAGGGTCTTCTTGTCAGGCTCATGATAAAATACAAAATAACAGCTGTACATTTCCTACAGGATGTGTTGTATGGAGAGGAGCAGAAGGAAACGTGACAGGTGAAAGTAATCCCACGTCTTTTTTCCTCCAGCTTCTCCTCTAGAAGGTTCTGGTCCCATTGGAAAGCTTTAGTTTGGAAAGAGCTTCCTCATTTCTAGGCAAAAGTGAAGAACCCAAAAAGTTTCTTTGCACGACCTGGCTTATTCTGCTGAGGCATCTCAGTTTGTCAGGTTGTTTTCCACTCGTGCTTTGAATGTTGCACAAGCACTGTTTCTGCTGCATCTCCTGGGAGATTTCTTACTGGCTCTGAAGTTTCCCATCAAGCAGCTTTCCTCTTTCTGTGCAATTTAGAGAGCTGGAGCACCCCAGGCAAGGATTTAACCCGAGTGCCTGAACTAAAAGGGTCACCCTGTGCACACTGTCACCATCAGTGGACCTGGAATACCATTTTGAAGTGCCCTTCACTCTATCTTCAAAGACTAACATACCCACACTGGTGCCCTAAGTGCACAAAGTAACAAGTGATGAACCCATGCCCACCTTCCCACAGCATGAAACAGTGATCTGTAATCTCACCAACCATGTAGCACAAGGATATTGCTGTTTCAGTCTTGAGTGGACCTACACGTAGAGCTGTTCTGGTAACACACAGGTGCCACCAACTTGCCAGCAGGAAAACCCCATAAGCTTGCATCTGCGTTACAGAAATTCCATATGAAAGAGCTGCTGCACATTTTGCAAGCCCTCACCCACACATCAAAGTTCCTGTTAGTTCAGCCTCTGCCATGTAAAAGTTTTCACAGCATTGAGTTACAACACCAAGGCAAATTTGGTGCCCTGGATCCAGTCCTGGAATCCTCATCCATACTTAGCCCAAACTGCATAAAATAATGGTAATAATAATGGAGCTTTGCTTCAGTGAAAAGCAAAGAGGGAACTTTGTGCAGACCTGCCTTTAACTGGCACTGTTGTCTAAAAAAGAAGACAAAACAACCCTTGTGCTGGAAGTCAGGAGGGAAACTAACTGAAGAAGGAGCACGTAGGAAACTAATCCCCAGGAAGTGCAACAAAAGCATTTCTCTGGAGCTTAGACACACATATAAAATGTGTATGTACATATATGTATGCATATGGTGCTGGGGGCAGTTAGTGCAACACCCTATGGGCAAGAGCCCCAGGGTCCAGAACACTGTAAAGAGTACAATGGAATCCAGCACACAGTACTGAAACAAATGAGAAGAGGCACATGAGCAACAGTGCTGGCTATGCATCTCCTGTGTCACCAAGGTTAAGGTCTGCATTCTGAGGCTTAACAAGTATTTCCATGTCATTTTGGCACAGCTCTCTTTTTGCTGACAAGGAGTGTCACAGTTAATGTCTTCTATGGGGATGATGTCATTCCTAACCCGGGGTTTTAATGCTCTGTGAGTTTACTCTTCATATCTGAAGTCAGTTACTGCAGGTTGATAGGCTGTATATCTTGTATTAATAAGAAAGCCTCAAAGAAAGACAGCAAGAAAAAAAGCAATCTGTTCCAGGTTCAGAACAGGCTGAAGAAAAACACTGGAACAATTGGCTGAGAACAAGCCCTTGGCTTACACTCTAACAAGGTGCTTAAATGTAATCACAATTACTGCTACCAATTGCTTGTAAAGCCACACACAGTCAGTCAGTACACAAGCAGACAGCAGTTCTACCTGACGTTCCTCTTCCCTCCTCTCTCACCCACTTGTTTCCTCTGCTCTTCAGGACTCGTGCTTCACACGAAGCCATCTGGGCATCCACAGCTTGCTTTTCCAACACCTGGTACTGAGTGCTTGGATCAATTCAGG
This sequence comes from Pavo muticus, assembly GCA_016647715.1. NCBI lineage: Eukaryota > Metazoa > Chordata > Aves > Galliformes > Phasianidae > Pavo > Pavo muticus. The sequence continues at coordinate 1,974,021 of JACDJE010000128.1, forward strand.
TTTGTATACACCACCCCAAAATAAATGAAAACCTGTAATCACAGGCCTTGAACAAAGTCTTCAAACCAATGAAGTCAAAAACAGGATACTGAATTCTCAGTACAGAACTCAGACTGGTGGTATTTTAATGACGCTGGGGAACATTCTCAGTTGGCAGCACTTTGTAAAGCTTCAGGGCAGACATGGGGTGAGCTGCTACCTGCTGACAATCTGGCTCATTGCGCCTTGCTCAGAGAAGGCAGCCTTTCTATTTAACTGCAAGACATCTATTAAGCAGCTGTGATACATAGTGGTCACAGAGCTGGAAACCTGGGTGGCACGGAGCATTTGAGCATAGAAAGAGAATGCGGCCTTTAAATTGATTTCCACTTTGCAATGGTATCAAGGCAAAGATCCACCTCCAGAAAGTGCCAGCTATCTTGCTGTTCAACTTCTAATGATTTATAATTCCCCTAATAGGGGATTTGCATAAAAGCCCAGTTTTAAATGATGCTTTACAAGTATACAGCAGATTTATCTTTTACAAGTACGTCAGCTTGCTTTATTGCTCTTGCCTGTACTTGAAAGCTACAGTGACTGCAAATCAACAATATTAAGCCTCCTTTTCCTTCACAGAAGTGGGATAAACCTTTAGGCAAATCGCTAAGTGCACTGCTAAGCTCCTAAGCTTTATGGCATTGATTCTCACATTGTAATAGCAATCTCAGTCAGGTTTGGGGATTACTGGAAGGTTCTCGTGCTACGTTATTTTCAGAACTAAACTTTGTTGTGAACCAGAACTGCAGTCTTCACCATCACCTAGAATTGCATCTCCTCGTTTTTTCAGGATTTAGGAACACTGGGAAAAAATAATGAACTCAAGGCTGGTGATGTCATGGGAAAGTAGAACAATCCTTCAAAAGGCATAGAAACAGGTACAGTTCACAGAGACTTGGAAAACCTAGTGCACATACCTGAGCTTTGTAGGATGGAGCCCTAATAGGGATGGTTGATACCTAATGAGGAATTAGCTCCTCCAATTAGCCCAAAGTACATGAATTATTGGAACAGTTCATTCCTTTGAACACCTGTCATGGAGCACTTGCTAAGCTGACAGAAAAGTTGATCATTCTATTACAATTAGCACGAGGTAAACGTTCTTCCAGGCTTTTCTAGGCAAGCAATTTTAATCACCTGATTTTAGACAGTGCTATCTCCTTGTAATCTCATACACATCGGTGGAAAACCAACACTGCTTACAAGCATCTATTTACAAAGAGAGTTTAAGCCCTCAGCTAAACCAAACCAAAGTACCTGTGACACAGGAGGACAAATTCTACTGCACATAGCGAGGAAAAAGAAAATCAAGGCCAAGCATTTGTATACAGTACCTGAGGCTCGGGATTAACAGCAGTGATGTAACTGAGCAGGGCAGAGGGGATTTCAGGAAGAGCTGGATACAGGTGGTTTTGGAAGCAACTGCACAGTTCTGCTCTCCACCAGATAACTTCTGGAAGCCAGGTACAGGATAGAAAACTAGAAATCCTCTGGTAAAGAATGGATGTTTCTTGGAGATCTTCTTTAGTCTGCAAAGAATCAACAATTAAGATACATCAGTGATGGCAGCAGGGGCTTCCTGCTCTGTGCTGCACCATGTACCTGCAGCAGCCCTTTCTGTCTGCAACAATCCCAACCTCATGCATTTACCATACAACTGCATTTCAGTGCCTCCAAACCCAAACCCTCGTTTAACTCGTAGCCTCCCAAACCATCACAACTTCCATCCCTACACCCAGAGCTCCTAAACTTGGCCCCTTACCCACAGAAAATGCACTCCTCCCACAGTTCTGCTGCGAACCTAAAAAGCTTCCACTTCCAGGTCCAGTGACAGAACTGAAGGTCCTGACACTGCTTGGCTTTCTGACATGGGCAATGGAGCAGATGCTGACCACACCAGTCAGTCATGCCTGCATGGAAAGGCTCACCCCACGAGCTGGGGCCATGCTCCCATATGGACTTGTCTCTAAGACCCCTCTGGTGAAGGGGAAGGGACGATTAGCAGCACTGATAATCAGAGTCCTTGATACACTCAGACTGCTCAGCTATAGAACTCCATCGCAGATGACGATGGGAGAGTTAATAGCAATCATCAGTTGGTAGCAAAGACACTGGCATAAAATAACAGGCTCGTGACATCTGTCAGCCTGCAAATATTATTCTGAATCACTTTATATACCATATTGAAGAGGGAGAGAACGTCATAAACAGGACTATAAAGCAGTCAAACATGACAAAACATTGATTTGCAAAGGGTTTCATAAGGATAAAAACGAAAATATTTATTAATTTCAGGATTTTTAAAGATTGATAATAGCATTAATATTGAAAACTGCACAGCTTTGTCACATCTTTCCATCATTTAACCTCCCCTCTAAGCCCTTTGTTCTTGCAAGATGGTTCTTAATTAGAACAAAATCTGTGACCTCAGTGAGGCCCAGTGAACAGAATCAGCAATTATGCAAAGCACCTTTTCTACCTCATCTATTACAGCAGCGAGAAAGGAGAGCTCAAGCTGTAAAGGTCTGCAAAAAAGGCCCAAAAATCCAGCGATGGAGATCATGAGCTCTTCCAAACCACCAGAGCCACAAGTGATGGAAGCGTGCAGAGAGGCACCATGCTGCTGTGCGTGGTGCTAGTGTGCCAGGCTGGGAGGGCTGAGCAGAGTCTCAGAAAGCATCCTCTGTACAGATCTAATTCCCATCACACATGCCTGTAAACACAACTCAGCGTGCGTGCAGAAACCACAAGAGGTGTGTATAAGCATTTGTTCTAACAACTCAAGAAACCAAAAGCACGCAGGAATATTCAGATTCACCTCATTTTCATCAGCTGTTTGGAAGGAAGACTGAAATAAAAACAAGGAAAACAAACACACCACCCAGAATGACATATGCTGAATAAACCTTGCAAAAACCCTTGATATAGGAACGGGTGCCATTGTAATTGAATAAGCCAAAAGCTGATCTTCTAAAGACAGCTTTTTCCCTGAGAAACCATGAGTGAACTCATAATCACGTGAAAGATGCACTCAGGATGTTCGGTCACACCAGGCTTGGCATTAGCAGTGAGGAAAGCTGCAGGAAGTGAAACCTTGCCCTCTCAATGCAAACAACCCAATGTCTGCTGTAAAAATCATATTCACATTGCATCCTGAAGAAAATCTATGGACAACTGTCATACTGCTGCTATCAGTGAAGTACAGAGACAGGCATTTCTTTCCTAGTGGGAAACATCTGCATCTAATATGTTGCGTAGCCTGTAAGTGTCCACCTTCAGCACTGAAAATGGACTCTGCATGTTGGAAACATCCAAATGTCAATTTGTCATAGGGCTGTTAGTTAAAAGTGACACTACTCAATGTGCCTTCCTACGTAATCTAGAAAACATAACTAAAACTTCCCTGCATTCTTTCGGTCAGTAGATGTATCAAGAATGCTTGGGTACGGTTATTTTTCCTGGCTGTTCATATTCTGAAGGTAAACCTAGTAACTGGTTCTTACTGTGCCCATAGGAGACAACAACAACAAGAACCATAAGTGTCACACCAGAAGAATTTTGTTAGCCAGTTCAAACATTAAAATACTCTGCATTAGCTCCACAGCACAAGACTGAAGACCTGAGTGAGGAAAGTAAAAGCTGCCACGTTTCTCTCCAGCAATAGCTCACGGGGAGCCAGAATGAGTTACTGTTGTTTTCTGTTTGTCTTTGCTGTGGCTGACATTTCTGAAAGACTTTTGTTGTTCCTATCAGCTTAAATATCTGTTGGGGAAAGAGCAGCAGCTTTACGAATGCCTCAAGAAAGCAAAACTGACAAAAGCCATTGTTATCACAATGACATCCAGTGGTGCTTCTAATGAGAGAAAACCTCACTCACACATAGCCTCGCTTTGAGCAACACCATTCGAACAAGTGGCACGTTCACCTCTCCCCATGCCAGCTGAACTCAGCAGCTCTGCCCATGACTGTAAATAGGGCAGTAAAACAGCACTTACAGTTTATACGTGGGCTGGATGGCTCATTCACATGGCTCATCCACGTGGCTCATTCTGCCAACCAGTGCTATGACCCTGCCCAGCTCCAACCAAACGCTCAGAGCAACCTGAGCTTGCAGCTTCAGAAGTTCATTCAATTACTTGACGCTGGATACATACTTTGAGCACATCCAGTGCTCAACAATTCCGATGCTTTGGCCAACTCCCCATGTGAAATTAGAGAGCAACAAGGCAAATGGACAGAAGGCAGGCCAGTCTCTGTTCCTCCATTTTCTTTGTTTCACAGAATACTTCTTGAATTCAGTCACCTCAGACAGCAACCAACATCGAGCCCTTGTCCAGTCCAGCAGGGCGCTCTCTCTCATTAGCCCTGCAGCTTTTGCCAACAGATGGATGAACATTGACAGAGAAGTTGCTTATTGTTTTGGGGTTGTTTTTTTCAGTAGTATTTTAATCATGACATTTGTTGCCAGCATCAATCACTTACTTGTGTGAGCACTGGAGCCACAGCTGTCATATTCCAGGCTTTATGATGCATCACGGGAAATTCAATCTATACTGCTCATAGGCAGACAGTTGCAAGCAAAGAATGCTTGCTGCAGCTGAGCCAGGGAAGCTTAAGCATGTTTTTAAAACACCCTTATACCTCTTCTTCCATTTAAGAATTACGTGATGGTAGGAATAGAAAACCCAGCCCCAGTTTGCCAAAGCTACAAGGGTTGCTCTGAGTGAGCTGGGAGATACTTGCATGTGGCCAGCATCTCAGATAAGTTTATTCACTAACAGGAACATTATTCATGCAGGTGACTTGTGGGAGATCACAGGTATGCAAGGATCACTGTTCACCAAATACACCTGGGATATCTTCCATCAATACGACATGGGTGTCTGCACCAGGCAGGGTTAACAAGGCCACAGTAGGTCTCAGGGCAGCACCTAACAAGCAGTATTCAAGGAGCAAAACAAAACAGATCCATCAAGATGCTCAGAGAATCAGTCAAGCTCAAATTAGCTCTGTTGAAAAACAGAACCAACAAATTAGGGCCCGGAGTTGCTACATCAAAGCTCCCCTGTTTTCAGGGCACAAGCTCACATCATGCCTTATGTTACAATGTGCCACCTACACATGCTAGATTTCAGCTTGTGTGCTAGACCTTTCAGCTTGGTGTTTTGTTGTGCAACACAGACACTAACGTCTAGCAGGACAGAAGGAACAGGATCTCAGGTCCTTTCTCTGGGCCCTGACTCCTGGGAGTTGAATAGCAAGACAGGATCCCCTCTCATAAGTCACACTCTTCACACAGTTAAAAAATAACAGCACAAAACATAATACATGTCAAAGATAGGTCTCCTCTGGATCCAGGCAAATCTCTGCACCATGAGGTTACAGCCACTGAAAACACATTAACAGCTAATGAGCAGTAGAAACAAAAGCTTCGCTATATAGAGCTGGTTTCTCATCTGCACAAAATCAACATAACTGAGGACAGCTTGAGCTGGCAATTAGCTGCAAGCAGTCCTTCAGTTCCCACAGCACTGGGCTTCATTCTAGTTTAGAGCAGCACTTACACTTTTCTATCCTGGCTCACTGAGATTTGAACTTAAATTGGCATACCCAAGCCTGGTTCTTAGTGAAAAGTGGTGGTTACAGCCTATGGCAGTTCTGTATGACTAGCACATTTAAATGCTGCTTACTTTAATCTTCTTTAACCTTTCTTTAATCAGCATCAAGCCTTGGGTTGGAGATTCATCTGTTGGCATTAGACAAGCAGACAGGGCCAATCCATCCTCTTGCCAGGTCTGCTGTAGACCTACAGCCTGAAATGGAGCTTTGGGTCCACCTTTCATTCTCACAGGAGGCACCTGTAAATCCATTTGAACAGAATTTCATTTTTCAGATGGCTGTATTTAGAGGCTGAAGATAACCCCCTTACCTTGCTCTGTTGCTTTTGAGTAGAGCCACATAACGTACAATAATCCAGGGAGCACTCTCACTTGATTAGTGGATTAGCTGAGACTTAGCCAATAGGAAAATCAATAACAACAAATTAAATAGGAATAACATGTAGACTTTGGTAAGTCAAAGGATTTATTTTCTCACTGAGGACTCTCATAACTTGCACACTCTAACTTTCACCAGTTCCACTGTGTGAAAGGAAGAACCTACATTTCCTCCCAAGCGCAGCAAGAACTGAGAGCAGAGTTCCTGTCAGCACTGCCTGTTCATGTCGCAGTGGTGCTGTGTGCTGCCTTTATTAACTGTAATGAGATAATACAATCTTAATTCAAAAAATCAATGCTAATTGATCATGTCATTCTGAGGAGCTTTAGAATAAGCCTTCATCATTCATAAGCGATTACTAATAGTCAAAGCCTTATCAGTCCCTATCCAGTGAATCCACATCGTAGTAAGACTTGAGGCCATTCCTTTTTGATGGATTTTCTCATGTGTACTCCTTTGTGAGAGGCATTCTATCTACCAATATACGTATGTATCCCCCTTGTTTTGGATCCAAAAGGGACTTCTGCCAATCCCAAGATGGCATCTTCTAAAGATACCAGTTCAGTGCCAGAGACAAGACTTCAGGAGGATAGATAACTCATTGGCTCATAATGCTGCCCGAAGTAGAGTGGAATACATGAGAAACTGGGCTGAAAAGAGACAGAACAGATGAATGAGACAGCCTGGGGAGGCACCATAGTGCTGCAAAGCATCCCAAAACCTGGGTAGCAGGGGAAAGAGTGCAAAGAACTATGTGAACATTATGCACAGGCAATCAAAGCAGCCTAGCAAGAGAAGCAGTCATGTGAGACAAAGACCCCTCGCCCAGAACATGTACTAGATGAAGTCTGCATTACAGGACTGCAATTCTTTGCCAGGGTTCTGGTGAGTACAGAAAGCACTTAAGCCTTGTCATGGTTTATACCATCACCGCGATCTCTAGATGAATTAACAGCTTTGTATTTACTGCATACATGAAACAAAGCTATTTACAGTAAGATAACTGCCCTTAAAAACATGTTCTTAACACAGGGCAGGAGTGCATTTTCAAACTGCTGTACAGGTCAGTGGCATCACTCATAATAGCACTACCAAGTCCTTGACTGCTTTGAACACTGGTTTTGCACAGGAATTTCCATAGCAGTTCTGCTACTGGGGAACGCTTATGTCTGGGAGACCATGTTCTCCACTGTTAGAAATCAGCTTATCTTCAAGAAAATCAATAAAGGTATGTTGATTTACACACGCCAGGAGACCAGCAAGACAGCAGAATTACATACATGCGGATGAGAATTGGGTCTGAAATACTTCAACTTCTCTTTCATTAAAGAAACGCAGACTCTTTCATTGCTACCCAACAGCTGTTTGGGAACCTCAGGATATGCTACGATTCTATTACATCAATCTGTGGCTTTTACCCCAGTTTGTATGAGGCACAAAGTCCATCACAACACTTGACTCTACAGTCTCAGCAAAGCAACACTGAGCCTTGGAGGCTGAGATACCCTTCCATGCTTGGAGAGAGCTGCTGCAAGCCAGAGCTCAGGATTTTTATGTGGGAGTAAAGGGAAGAAAGCTCACACTTCAGCTGATCATCAGCTAGCTTTTCTGAATGGAAGATTCAGACTCTGGGGCTGCTCAAGTGGCAATTTTCATTAGTATTGAACTAACATTACAGAATGTTAGCAAAGTTTTAATGGAAGCGTGAACGTCATTAACAATTAATAGTATTTAAGTGGAGTTTAAGTGACTTAAAAGCCTTGTGCATGCTGTCCACTCAGGGTGAAATTTACCTTGAGTGCAAGAATTGATATGCCTTTAACCAGGGAAAAGAATGAGGCCAACAACCAAGGAGGGGTGGGGGAAGGAAAAAGGGTTGGTTTTTTTCTTCCACTGGAAGAGTAACAACAGATTAATAGGAGAAGTGAGGAAAAGGGGTTTGCTTTGGAAGGGAAAAAGGTGTGAACCAAAGGACAATTAAGGTGAAATAGACCATCGCTTATTTATAGCTCCCTTGACTTTCAGAAAGGATCTGCTCTCAATTAGAAATTAGAAAGAACTGATGGTTTTGATGAGGACAATAATTAGTGCTCTGGTTACTTCTGATTACCTGGAATTTAGCTCACCACTTTATAAAAAAACAAACAAACATTTCTTTTCAATTTTCCTTCCAGCACCACATTCTTGGTAAAATACAGTCATGATCCAGCTGGACTTTGGTTTACTTATTTGAAGGCAAGTTAGGACAATTTCCCCTTTGCTCAGCTGTTTTGCAGCTGTTGGAAAAAGGTAATCTCAAGAATCTATTCACTGGAGGGAAAAGCATGCCCTTTATCATGCAGAAGCTTCTTTTGTGCACTGTCACTGCATGTACTCACCAGAGACAGACGCCGTGTCACAAGGGCATGGCAGATGTCGGCTGCTCTCAGTGCAATGCTCTGCATCTGCCCGCTGCTCCCATCTGTGGGTACCCGGCCACAGCTCAACAGCCAAACTGTCATCAGCAGCTCTTCATCTCTCACACTGCCCGGTCCAGGAAACCTGTCAACAACTGGCAAATAAGAGGTTTCCTGTAAAAAAAAAAAATAGGAAAATGAATATAATTTGGGTTACTGGAACTGTATTCATTATCCCAGATGAATTATACTCATTGCCAACACAGGAGGGGCAATTAATATCTAGTGAGCATTTATCAGAGAGGAAGCAGAAGCCGTAGAGGGTGGGTCATCGTATCAGGGACAGCTTCTGGAACACCCTAGGTTTTCTGGGAGAGCTGTTACCTGGGTCTCCATTCAGTCTAATGCTGCTTGTTAAATGGAAGGCCAGGTGGTCACAGCTGGATGCAGTTTGATCAAGTTTATTTTACACTCTTTAAGAGCCAGTGTTAATTTTTTTTAATCAGTGAAACACTTCCAGAACAATCATGACAGAAAATTTTCCATTATTTTCTGCCTCATCTAACCTGCCTCATTCACAGATGATGTTACATTTAGCTGAACTCCTTTCTTTTCTCTACTTTAGCATCGATACTTGGTTATTCAGGATCCAAATCCCTCTCCTTTGGGACCTATCCTTTAGCAAACAACCCCAAGCTAGAGTTGTGAGATCACAGTTTATTGGGTCTCCATTCTTCATCCAAAGATGCAGTAGCTGCTGCTGTAATTGTTAGCTGGTTTGCTATTTCTGTCTCTATTCTGCTGCCCTGACATTCCTCCTGTAAATTAGGAAGCTAGTCTCAAAATCAGAAAAGATTTCCAGTATACATAAGAGCATTGCTCCTCAACGGTTATGATCCTTTAATAAGGACCCTAAGGGCCTCCCCAAGGCACCCTGTGAGCATACATTCTATGGGCATGGGCAGGCATTCATTCACAAAGAGCTGGAGCTGTTTATGGTGTAACTGTTTCCTAGCTACTTGCTACAGCATCACATGAAGGCTATGCTCCCCACCGCGGGGTCAGCAAAGTGCAGTGTGACCACGTTTCCCATGCACGTCAGTGCAATCAGCCCACAGAATAAACTGCTAACTGAGGTGAGCAAAACTCATCTGCAGTGACCTACCACAGTGTGAGGCCAGCAAGCATCCCGTTCCGCGAGCACAGCAAGAACACAGCGAGGGCAGAAGGGTGCTGAGGAGCAGCTGGGCAGTTGTGTTCTCAGATGCTCCAAGGAGCCCTTAATGAGGATGCATACCCACACCCTTACACCGAATTAACCTTAATTTGATTTACCTGAATTCACTTTGGGAGCAAAATAAGCTAAATCCAATTAAAGCCACTTTAATTCTGAATTAGAATGTTCACAAGCAGACCTACTGTGTTGCCCTTTATTTTGCTGCTAAAGTGTCTGCCGCAGACACAGTCCTGCCTAGAAGAGCCAAATGAAAATTGCAATTAGCACTAAATAGGCACACAAATATTCCAATGCTGCAGACCTGCATTACCAGTGTAGTCCTGGGGAGCTAACAGGGCTTTGGAAGCACCACAGTTCTCCAAGGAAGAGGCATGCAATGAAGGTTGGAGGTCTTCAGGAAAGTATGGCTTTCTTCTGCATTCTGTACTGGAGAAATGTTTTCCCCTTCCTGTCTCAACAAGCAAGTTGGGAGCACCAGAAGTGACAGGCAGCAACTCCAGAGCTAAAGATTAAACCAGCATCTACCGATGCTTAAGCAGCAATTTCAAACTACTCCAAATCTGTCTGTCCCACCAGCAAGGGACTCAGCTGATTTTGGACAGAAAGTTCACTAAGAATTGCAGTTCTCTGCTTATTAAGGTTCCTCCTGAGGGTGAGTGAGGTTTTGAATGCTGCTCCTTCCCCTTTCCTCCTTACTGCAGCAAGGACCAAGGTGTAGAAGTTAACTGCAGAAATATTAATGAACAAAAAACTGAAAAGGAGCTCATTCTACCTAACTGCAGGCAAGAAGTGCTGCAGTCAGTGACATTAAGAGCTTTCTTAGTATGCCTTCCCTCAGCATTGGCCAATTAGACCCATTACCCTAGCCTATCTATGAAGAGAGTCCAATTTCTCTACATACTACGCCAGCTTTTGTGACAGTATTAGATTATAAAAAGACAAAAATGACTCAAATCCTGGGCTATTTTCGGCTGCTCTGGCTAGAATTGTGCTGTCAATCACACGCAGGCTTGCAGCTGATGGTACTCAAGTACCAGCAATTACCATGGAGTAAATAAGATACAATTTCCTATTTCCAAAGTGCTTGCTATTTTATTTTTGCAACTGCAGTTTACAATATTGCTGCTTACAACTCTCCAGACTGATCTTCCCAATGCCCCTTCACACTCAGTTCTGGCCATCCTCCTCCACCTTAATACGAGTACAGTGCAAGAAGCAACACCAGCCGCATCGTGCAGCCAAAGGACAGCATGCTTCTTTGTGTCACTTTATATAGAAGTTTAAATAATTCCCCCCCAAAAAAAGTTGCAGGATACCCTAGGGATACCCACATCTTGCAGCATGCAGCTACAGCAATGCTGAAGTTATGCAGATGGAGGCACAGCCCCAGAATAAACTATATCAAAAGACACAATCTGAAGGGATCTGCACAGTCAGTCATCTAAGAAGTGCTATTTTATCTCTGTTCTTTTTTAAATGGGAGCTGTTTATAACCACAGCAAGCTGAAGCTTAGTAGAAGCAAGTTTGTCAGCCAAGATTAATGTCATTTTGTTTCTAATAAAACAGCTCTAATTGGTTAAATGATGCTTTTGTTGATGGGTTTTGAAAAGACCAGTTGGCACTGCTTTTTCTATGCCTGCATACCGGATTGGACAAACAGCTCTGCTGTCCTAAGAGTGGGAAACATCAAAGCTGTTAGAGGGTGGAATGACAGAGGGGTGGCTCAGGCTTTGCTGCTGGTTTCCAGTTAGGCACAGAGCTGTGAGCAACCACCAGCAGTTGCCATCCAAGCGCTGCTGAAAACCACACCAGAGCACACAGCTGGGAAGTTCACTTAGATATTTCAGAGAGATCTAGGAAAGCAATCAGTATTTCACCCAGAGGGTGGTGAGGCACTGGAACAGGTTGCCCAAGGAGGCTGTGGATGCCCCATCCCTGGAGGCATTCAAGGCCAGGCTGGATGTGGCTCTGGGCAGCCTGGTCTGGTGGTTGGCGACCCTGCACACAGCAGGGGGTTGGAACTGGATGAGCACTGTGGTCCTTTTCAACCCAGGCCATGCTAGGATTCTATGATTTCTCATCGGAGCCAGCTCACCCAGTCGGAGGGTTATCTCCCAGTGGGAAGGTAGGTCAGGGAGAAGCAAACTTTTTAGAGTCAGTTTTGCTTTTGGAGCTAAAGAAAACTTCGGCGTTTCCCTTCTAGCACCTTTTCCAATACGAACTGAACTGAGCTAATGCTGAAGGAAGATATCACATGCAAAAGGTACTCCCTACTATGCTGAGAAGACCCTACAGCAGCGAGAGCTAAATCAAAGCATCCCCTGCATGTAAAACAGGTTAAGTTATGCTTACAAAGTCTCCTCCTTCTTCACTGGAGGAGGTGAATGAGGGGGAAGGGGAGGAATAGGAGGAATCTTGCTCTTATTGGCTGGAGGCTTAATCAAAATAATTGTTTTCAGCCATGTCTAAATTTATCCTTCTATGTCATCCGCACCCTAGCTTGGATCACAGATTTCAGAGGCAATCCCTGCTGAATGGCAAATTACTGACTGCAGAAATCTTCTGCCAAAGGATACATCTGCTGTGCGTTTGTAAATGTGAACTGATTTCTAGGTACTTCAGCAGCTCCAGCTAATTTCTCTAATGAAAATGCTGTGCTCTTATGCTCAAATTGCTCTAGCATTGCATGTTCCTGCTTTGCAATGGGCAGAGCTCACAGTACAAAACACAAGCATGCTGATTATGTGGTTTCCCATCTATTTTCCATAGAGTTAATGGAGGACAGTAGATAGTTAGGATGCACTTCACATTTCCGCCCCTCTCCCTAACCAAAGCAGATGACACTGTTTCATGGTGTCTACAAAAATCCTGCCTTCGATGAAGACACATTGGAAATACCATGTGTTTGTTCATTTTCATTCTGTGGGGAAGGAAAAATGATAACAGTACCAGCTGCTAGATTATCTGAAATCCCACATTAAGTTGTGGAATAAACCCTGAAACCATTCAAAGAACTGCTTTATCATTGCAAAGTGGAAGCAATGGATAAGAATGAAGAAAGTATTTGCATTTCCTGCATGCGCCTGGCAGAACATACTGTAATTATGAAGGCAACATTTCATAACAAAAAGGAGAGTGTGATTGATGCTAATGGTCTGAATGGTCTTTCTGTTAATGCAATTTTGTACTAGATTCACTCTACATAGCACGAATGGCTTCTGAATATTAAACGTGCTGAGGTTATGGACCTGAAAAATACAGTGGTGGCAAAATATTATTGAAATCTTCTGACTTGAACCGAGCTGCAGATTGCCAAAATGGAGGAGGGATGATCCTCCAAAGCGGGTCGGTAAGTAAAGGTAAGATTGTAGGAATTCAGAGAGCTGAGTAATGGAAGCATGATTCGCTGTGATCTCTGTAGATCTCCAGCTAGGGGATATTGTGTGAGGTTAAGTGAAAAATAAGGAAGAATATTTCTTTGCTGAAAATTATCTTCCTATTCTGGGCAGTTAATCTTAATCTTGGCCTTAGAGAATACAACGTCTCCTGATTGAGAAGGAACCACTTATCCATCCCTGGCAGCACAGAGGGGCTAACGCCAGCCATCACCTCTGCTGAAGCACTAACAGGGCAGAGCGTCAGAGAGAAACATCAGCAGAAATTACTGCATACAGGAGCACAGTTCAGCTGTGACACACAGATGTGACACTAAGCTCCGCGTGGCACAAGAACCATGGGCAGCAAGATTCACTGTGCACACCTTCTCGTGTTGCTGCCATCTGAGCTCTGCCAGCTCTAAGTGCCATCTACAGCAGCGTTACATCCAGCGCAGCGCAGGCAGACAGCTCCTGAGAGGTAGGATCGGTTATATTTCTGGCTAAAGACATGGCAGTGTTCTACAACAATCTCTTCTCATCCTATCCATGTTATTCTACCCTCAATTCCCTATAAGGAAATTCTCATCTGCTTCACTAGAATTAATAGCTCATCTGCGCTAGCAGAAAACGTATAAACCTTCTGGCATAAGAGCCAAGGATGTGGCACAAAGATTACATTAGCAAAGAGTGCGGCCATGAGCACGAATGTGTGGTCAGTCAGGATCACAGGCAGGAAAGGCTTTTTGGACCGAAATTCATGATACATTTATTCTGCTATCAAAACAAGCATTTGCTCCCAAAGAAGAATCTTTTGCTTTAGGCTATGCTCTGTCCCAACCTGCTCACTTCTGGCTGTGCTGTCGGTACTCCTACGGTGAGTTTGCAGCACTGCCCTTGTCATGCTTACTCTCTCGTATATGCCAGAGTGACTTACTGTGATTTCGTGCTCTGTGCTGGATCTGGAACATTGTTACCATCAGTCTTACACAGCCAGCTAATGCTCTTTTACTGGACAACACGTTTCTAGTTAGTCTGAGATCACTAGATCATAATACTGCGGATGAAAAAGAACACCTATCAGCCAGCAGTGATGGGGAAAGCACGAAGAGACTATGACTTCCCTGGCAGAACAGCTCCCTGAAATACTTAAGTAGAACATCCTATGTGCTAATGAGCACTTAACGCCTGCTAGGAGCACGTGTCAGATAGCAGCCTAGTTTTCAGATGACTGAAGACAATTCCAGCATAACTGTAACGTTCCTGGAACACAGAACATTCGTGTGGTTATGAAGTCTGCTAACAAGAAATGTTTAGAAATGGGTATTTTTCACCTAAATATACTCACAAAGAAAAAAATTGTATAAATGGCAACAAATCTGAGTGCAGCTAAGAACATTCACATAACTGGCACAAGTGAATGGTAAGACGCCACTGTTCTACACACCTCTATATTTGCTGGACGTGGGGAAGTGTCTGACAAAGGCTCAGCTCCTCAGGTAAACAAACACTGAAAACAGCTCTAAAATCTAAATCAAAGCAGCACCGAATCCCATTGATTTTGTTTGCTTTCTGAGAAGTAACCATTAAAAATGAGCAGTGCCTTTTCCACGATGGGTGTTTACATGAAGCGTTACTATAACGGGATTCAGAGCCCTGCTGTGCTGGTGTTCTAAGCACGTGGAACAAAAAGCTCCTGGTTAGCAAAAAGCAGCTGAAATAAATAAGTCCAATTACAGCTCTCATGTGAGGGCAGGACTGGGAATTAGGAACTCGTGCTTTGATCCTGGCTCTGGGATGGATTACTTCTCTATGAAGCTGCAGAGTGCAACATTCCCTTATCCTGGTTGCTCTCTGGCTACATTAATTATCAAAAGCCTGTAACACACTTTGAAAAGAAATGGTGTAAAACTATCAAGAAACTTTCAAAACTCATTTCTGTTCCTCCCTCCTTTGCTCTTCAGCTGATTTCCAGCTGCCTCTCAAACCAAATGTGCAGCGGGGAAGGAAATTGCACACGGTCACTTTTAAATACTGAACAGGGCACAGAATGGTCCTCAGCCACCTGGAATGAGGCTGCTGTTTGGCTCATGCTCCTGGCTGGCTTTAAATACTGCTGGCAGGGCTCTAGTTTGGTACTCCAGGAGATTCACTATATACTTAACTGTGATAAATTTATTTATCTTTTTATGTACATTGACCTGGTATTCCATGGAAATCCCACAGGAAAAAAAAGAGGGGAGCCAACTATGCTGTCTCAAGTCCTTCTTCAGCTCCCACAGTCACAGCACTCCTCAACATGTCAGCTTCCAATTGAGAGTGTGTCCAGCTCATCACACAGGCTCTGTGACCCTGCATCCAGCTGCAAAACTCAATGTGTGTGCAGCTCTTTGGACCTGTTTACTGCCCTGCAGAACTAACACAGGTCATCTGTGATTCTGAGGGCTGCTAAGAGCTTACAGCCTCTACTGAACCTGGTAGGAACTCCAGGTGCTTTGCACATAGCTGGGCAGAGCTTTTGGTTCTGCAGTAAAAATAGCTGCAGGATTCTTCCACTTGGTAAATTCAGATAAAGCCTTGAATTCCTTTCAACAGCCCTGCCACAAAGAGTAATGTTTCCGTAATTATTTCTGTAATAACGTGTTTACAAGCCATGACTGAGCTTATCCCTCAATGTAGGGCTGTAGTCCAATCCAAATGGTAACACTAAACAAGAACGCATGAGAAAAATCTAGGAATACATTTAAACCACAAGGCTTATCTAACAACAGTGTTACAGCCGTATCAGCCGTGCCTGTACAGCCACTTAGAGAAGCAGAGGGCCGGATTCAGCCCCCTTTCAGCTACGGATATTATCACAGATCACATCTGTGAGATTAGACTGGGAGTTCTGAGTTCCAAGACGTGCATGGCAGAAAGTACTGCCCTAAATCCATAAAGGTGGCTGGCACTTGTTCACATGCCTTGTGGTAGCTATCCCTCCTGCCGACACACACAGGCCTGTCAAAGAACAAGACCTGAAAAAGACACAAGGTACTGCAGCATCTTTCTCCTCCTGCCCTCTTCTAAATGAAAAATAGATATTAGCCCATGGACATTTTATTTTATTGCCTTCTCTTTAACTTTTACCTGAAGCATTCTGCTAATGTAAATAGAAGAGTGTTTAGGACCTCTACTGGCAGCAGTTCACGCATATAATTCTGGAGACTGTGCTCTTTTTACTTAGATTAACCTCTGCCTTAAGCAACAACAATGGATCTGCCAAGATCATCCATAAATATATTTGATAATAAGCCTAAACTCATTTTAATCATCTCCAAGATGTGCCAGGGAATATAAAGGACTAAATATTTCTTTTTCCTGGGGCCACTTCAAACTCCTAACAGAGAAACAGCACTAAGAAGGAGTCTCTGGTAAGACTTGACTGCCCATTCATTCCATAACTGGAAAATGAAACAGGCAAAGGTGGGAACTCCTGCAAAACAAGCAGGCTGGGTTTGTGTGGAACTTTAAATGGAAAACATGGCATTTTGGTGGTCCTGCTGTGTTCAGTACAGAAGGAAGTTTCCTGGTTCTGAGCCTAGACGCAGCGATGCAGCTTGAGAAACCTGCTGAAGCAGACAAGAGGTTATTAAAGCAGGGGCAGTATATGCCATTTTTAACTGCTCTGGTTGTATGCACAGAAGTGGTGTCAGCAGGATGTAAAGTTCCTAACTTGCCTTTAACTGTACTCTAACGATGCCAAAGCACCCACTTCCATAACATCAATTACTCTGAGCAACCAAAGAGCAAGCAAGCACACTGCCCGTCTAAAGGAAGCTGCTCACAACAAAGGCTTCTAAGGCTGGAGTTCTCTGCTTTGCCTGTTAAGGCAAATCTTCGGGATGCATCTGTGCCATCGTGGGCCATGGCAGAGGCAGCAGCAGCCTCAGCTCCTCTAGCTTGCTAACTACAGCCAAGGAGAGCATAAACCAGCTGAGCTTAACCTTAGCAGGAAGCACCATGCCAGCAAATCCTCCCTTTTCTTACTCTGGTACTACGTGGGAAGATGAAGAGGAGGCCAGAAGCCCAGGCTCAGTGCCAGGTAACAGTTGCCCATGCTAGAAAAACATTTTCTTAGGAACTTCCACACGATTCCAAATCCTGTGTGCTGGACTGGTGGCACAAACAGGAATTTTGGCCTCCTTCTTCTGCAAGCTAAATTTAACTACATCATCTCTAATTGCTTTAGTTTATTTTTAAGCCTTTCTTGAGTTGAGACAGCAGGTTCATTAAGTAGAAAAGATTTTAGTCTTGCTCCAGGAGCTCATTAAATACCTCACTGTGTGAAAAGGGAGGAATTTAGGGCCATCTGCTGGCTGCCTGGCACATCGCTGCTGGCCACAACCCCGGAGTCAGACCAAGACTAAGAAGATGTGGAGTGAAGAACGAGCCAAACTCAGCTGTGATGCCAGAAAAAGATTTAGTGTAGGAAATACTCTGTGATTTGTACAGGGTTTTTTTTAAGTCATAGTAAAATAACGAGGGCTAAATGGTCAGTTCAGTAACCTTCGCACAGGTATAAGTGTAGTGACTGCTTTAGTTTAGTGCAAATGAAAGTAACAATTGGTCACGAGGTGACTTAAAATTACAAGATCAGGATTCAAGGAATACAGATACGGAAAAATCCAGTTACTGCATCAAGATCACCATACTGGAATAAGATTTAAGCCCAAGAATTTTACCTGCCATCAAGGAGCTGAATCAAGGATACATTGACATAAAAAAACACAACCCTGCCAGGTCTGACAAAGGTTATAGAATCCATGCTTGCAATTTGGAAAAGACAGCGTCTGCAGAATGTACTTGTTAAGCTAGAATGACTGCTGCATGCCCGAATGTTTTTGTTCAGTAAGCCAGCTGTAAGGCTAAGCTGCAGTAAGATGATGATTATAGTAATATAATTACTAACACAAGGTTAGCCAAAGTGATTGTGTAGCCAAGAAAAATTAGATGTCTCAGTATGAGTCAATGCATTCATTTTCTAAATAGTTTGACTGTGCAAGGTAGATAAAGCAGTGTTTATAAGGTACTGGTAACAAGGTGGTCCTAATAGCTTTGAGACAACATGATCTTGTTCTGCCATATCACAGTAAAGCAATAAGGGTAAACAGAGAATCAAACTGTAGCCCTACTGTAAAAACAGCCTTTTGTCCCAATAATAGAAGAATTTAAGAAAAACTGACTGACATTTGCTGAGTGATAAATTAAGTCTGAAGATGGATGCAAAGTGCCAGGGCCACGAGCACCACCCTCTGCAGCAGTTTAGCTGCCTGTGTTCAAGGCCAGTTCTGACACAGCACAGCTGGGTAACTTCTGATGCTGCTGCTGCAAGAAACAAAACCTGCATGAAGCCTTTGCCAGGCCTCTCCTCTTTGCTTTTGAGCTGCATTTAAGCTGAGATACTCACTTGTCCTTGACCCAGCTACACTGCAGGTACACCTGTGTCTGGCCATGTACCTCACTCATCTAACTCTGCCCCCAGTTCACCAATCTGGCTTTGTCACCTTGCTCTTGGACCTACCTCGTCACTGCAGAGTAAACAGCTGGTTACCCTCACTGCACCTGATCTGTTCTTCTCCCCTGGGCACTGTGCTCCTTGATAGTGAGGTCTCCATCCCTACCTGCCTTGCTGTCAACTTTAGCTCCTGGTGAGTTTTCCCTTACAGAGTAACCTGCTTGTGTTGCTTCCTAACAATAAAACAAACAAATAAATCAGATTTGAGCCAGGCAAAAGCAACTATTATTACTTGCATCCTACCTACGTGTCAACATAACATGGAAATCAACATTATTACTAAGCTGCTCTATCATAATAGACAAGATCCATTAAATGACAAGTCTAATCCATTGTAACACTATGATTTGATGGAAAGAACAGCAAATAATAGCAGGGTAGCAAAGTCCCAGGCTGCAGCAAGTGAGGATAAGCCCAAGTGCAGCAGCTGTGGGCACAGACACTAAGGAAAAAGTCTGCTTACCCTTGGAAGGCCTCAGGTAGGCAGGGATCTCCAGCAAAATACCCCCACCTCCACTGCCAACCCTTAGTGAGGGCTGGGAAGGGGTGGATCCTGGCTCCAGCCCTCCCATTCACTCAGTGCATTGCGTGCACCTGAGCCCCCCTGGGTTGGCCCTGCCTTCCCACCAGGTGCTCAATCACTGCTTTAAGTCCTGACTTAGCATTTCCACTACACC
The DNA here is from genome assembly GCA_016647715.1 of Pavo muticus. Classification (NCBI taxonomy): domain Eukaryota; kingdom Metazoa; phylum Chordata; class Aves; order Galliformes; family Phasianidae; genus Pavo; species Pavo muticus. The sequence continues at coordinate 1,993,296 of JACDJE010000128.1, forward strand.
TATTTTCTCTTTACATCTTCCATGTGACTGCTTCACACACAGCATTCCTTCTCTATCTCCCCTACAAATAACACTCTGCTCAAACCCTTGACCAAAACCTACAGTTACTGTAAGCTATTAATTCAGCCTGACCTTACAGCACAGATGACATCAGCGCTGGCTTTCAGCAAAACTGCAGATGCTTAAATCAGCTCTGAACTAGATCCAAAGGTTAAAGCGTGGCTAAGGGCCTGTTTTCAGAAGAAAGCTACTTATGTCAGTCTTAAGTTTCAGTGAAAGTTGGGGTGGGGGCAGAATAAGCAGATGAGTAAATTAGACTCTTCCGTGCATTTCTGAAAGTAAAACTTGGGTCAGAATGACCAGCCTGCATTTCCTGGTATCTGAATGACAGGTAGAATTCAGAGAATGAAACTGCAGATTTCCATGGGAACTGGATACTTGCTTGTCCTGAAAGTGCCACTGCATATCAGCCCCTGCTTTAGATGCTGAAATGCCCTGAAAGTTAGCCCTGGGGATCTCAAGTTCCCTGTGCAGCTTTGAAAGTGTTCCTTGCAAACCTGATCCTTGCTTATATCAGCGCGTCCTGCAGAGTGCAGTGGGCTGCAGAGCTTGACTGAACTAGGTTAAAAAACAGCGATATTAAACCTGAATTTCACTGCTTTTAAACTTTAGACAAGAACTCTTAATATAACTATAAAGCAGCCTTTATTTTGCATTTTTTTACATTTCTTTCTGAGCACCTCAGCTACAGTAATTACAGACTTTCTAAACTTCCTCTCTGATTATTATTCAATTCAATTATTTATGTACATTAAAAATGGTCAGAGGAATTCTGGAAACCATGACAAGTGTTCCAGATCTGCACATCTATCATTGCCAAAACAAAGTACTTTGAATACAAGTTTCAAAGCGTGCTACTTTGTCAAACATTTTTGCTTCTTCTTTGGGTATACATGTTTATATATAGATATTAGATATTTTCACTGAGAGAAACAGCTGCCAAATTACAGCTTCTTTAGTTTTAAGTGTCAAAACATTCAAGTTTTTCTGCCTTCCTGTGTGCAGCTGAGGGAAAAAAAGGAGAGAAAAACCTGTTCTAACTCAAAGACAAAAAAGGCTGCTGTCAAGATGAATTTCAAGTAATCTTATAAATGACTTGCATCTGATGGATGCTGCTGATCCATTTTTCATTCTTAATTTTAATAATGAATATCGCTGAAGCAGAACTAAGAGTAAAGTTGCAGTAAAAAAAAAGCTGTAATAAAGATTATGGGTTGTGCTCACTTTGCTTTTATCAACAGTGTCTTGTAGGTTTGGGAACATTTCCTCCACACACTGCCCATTACTGCAGGGACCTGTCAGCAGTTGGGCCACACTGGTTAGCTGATGGCAATGTCCACTCTGCCTTGACCAGCTGGCAGTAATATGGTTAAATGAGGGGCACATTTACACTGTGATTCATTTACAGCAAGACTACAGGGTAGGTACACCCTGAGCTGTACTTGAGAGAAACCACAGCACCAGGTCTTTATCTTCATTTCGTTGGCGTCAGTGCAGCAAATATGGGAAATGATCAAGATGCAGCACAATCCAGTAATCACTTGGTACACTACAAGGGATGAGTTAGCAAAGCTCAAGTATATTTCTGATGAGAAAGTGCCTGCATCTTAATAAGGGCTAACTGGAATCTGGAAGCACCTCCTGGCAGACTGAGAAAGAAGCAAGTCTGAGGGCTGGGGTCACAACCTTTGCAACCTTCAGAACAGGGACTGAAGATGTCAAGGGAACAGAGCCCTGTGCAGTGCACTGTCCATTCCAGAGCAGCTTGAGAAAGGAGAAATTCACCTGCTAGTTTGTTAGTCCTGTACTTCTTGACAGTGACTAATCCAATGTAAAAAACGAGCTCTTAATCTGCAGCAATACAGCCTTCAATTCATGCAAAACCTGCATAGCCCAGCCCTGAGGTTGGGTCGTGCCTTATCATTGCTCTTAGTCCAGACAAGTCGTTATGGTGTACCTGTGGACAGACTGTGTAGTCTATCTCCTCTTACCTTCTCTGCTCACTGAAATCAGTGCAAGGATGAATTAGGATCACACATACAAATCTCCTCAGAAGGAAACCCCGCTCTGTTCTCTGAGCCATGTTTTAGGGAAAAATAGGATAATTTCACACTGTCTTAATCAGGGCTCCAGCCAAAGCCAGATTTATTATTCAAATCACAATCCTCAACAACTGTTTATTCACAATTGCCCCCAGAAGTGAAACACAAAGCTGCCAGACAGCACTCAGCATAGGCTTTGTTTTAGAAGGACAACAGTGAAAACATTTTTTCTAACAAGTTATGAAAGATCACGTGTGAAAGTCTGGCTCCAGTGAAGTCAATGACCCTGAGCCTGGTAACTGCGGCAAGCCAGGACTCCTGCCATGCCCTCATACACCAAGCCTGGTGGGCAGCCATACAAGGAGCACACCATACAGGAGAGGTGAAAAAAAATGGCATTAACATGGGAGAAGAGCTGTAGGACTGCCTGTCTGTCCAGGTAATGCAGCTCCACAAAAAACCAAAACAAAACAAACAAAAGCACCCCACAGATTTTAAATAGTGCAACAAAAATGACTTCTTGCTTCTAGGACCACATCTGCATTTGGCCAGGAAGTCACTCTGGGAGGGACAGTCCTATGCTGAACTACTAACCATGTGGAACAAAACAGGTGCTTTCTCTGCCATGGGCTCCTTTCCAGTAACTGACTGCTGAGGCTGCCATCTCTCCAGCTGCTCCTGGAATCTGCATCTCATGTGTTTCTCTTTCATCTCTTCCTCCTTTTGGGAAAGCTCTCTGTTACTTTCTTCCGTCCTGAAAAATACACAGATTCTTCTTTGCTTTAGCTTTTTACTTGGGAGGAAAACACCCTTGTTCTTCTGATTACAGTTTTTCCCTTATATTTGTACCGTACACTTGAGGGCGAATCATGATTTGAAAGGCTAAAATAGTCTTAGAAAGCACTTATGGTGTTGGAGGTAGGGGACCACAAGAACTTGTCACTGGTTTAAACTGACTATGTAAAAGTAGCAAAGGAAAAGAGCAGAGCTCAAACCTCTGATAAGAGGTGACAACTGGCTGGAGACCAAAACAAGCCATTTAGCAGAGGCTTGTTCAAGACCTCACTCCCCTTCTCCTCACCAAAATAGTCAGTCTTCTAACTCTGTTTCCTTTTCTATGTGCTAAACAGTGACAAGTTTTCCCTGAAGAAAGACCTGCCTTTCTGTATTATGATGTCTGCAGAAAGATTTCATCTGCCATTTCCACAGCAAACACTAAGTTCAATTTCTTCACGAGCCTGCAAGCCTCAGGTACCCAATGATTAGAACAGTAAGAAAGAAACCTGAAATTGGTTAAAACCATTGTGATGTTTTACTCAGAAACAGCTTGCCAAGCCACAGTCTGCCATCTATATGGCAGGCTAACAGGCAGACAAAATGGTGGTTTATAGAACTGATGGAAGCATTGAGCTTTAATATGAGGAATCACTTGATGAAACAACCCACAATGAACCATGTGCCATTTAAACCAAGTACGTGTTAGCTTTAGTGTTTGAGTGGTAGGGTAGGCAACTGTTTAACACTGAAAAAGTAGTAGACTCTGGAGCAGGCAGATACTCATTCTTTTCAAGGGCTCGTATGTCATGTCAGAATATTAAACATCACACTGAAAATGGTGGGCAGAATATAACTGTTGAGAGGTCAGCATAACGGAGATCTCCCAAGTAGATGGGCAGGTGCACAAGTTGGCTGCCTGATCTCAGTTTGAAATCAGACCTCAGGCACAATGCACTTCACTGAGCCTAAGGAGGAAGCTCTCTGATCTCCTCACTTGTTACCGTTGCTGTTTCTCCTTTCCAGCTTTCTGGAGAGTCCCTGTGGTACAACCAGCTCCTCATGGTTACACTTTGCTCTCTGAGCTCTTGCCCTTCTTTTCCTGATGACAGATTTAGAATTGCTTTGATCAGGGGAAATGAAGATACGAGACTCTATACAACTTCCAGTTTGTAAGGGTATTTTTTATGCCAAGAAGGGGAATAAACCATTTTCCATGTCATCAGGAATGCAAGAAGTAATAAACTTAAATTGGAGCTAAGATAATTTAAATTGAAGTAATAGCTTTCAAACTGTAAGAATAATCAAGCAGTGAAATGTACTACCTGGGGAGTTGGGGAATCCTCTCCATTGAAGATTTTGAGAGTAGGTTGCATAAAGATCAGGAAGAAGGGATTAGATTGTAGCTCAGCTTACATGGATGCAGAGAAATGGACCATTCCAGACCTATTTTCTATGATACTTTGTGTAGTAAACCTCAGTTTTATCCTTAATAATGCAGATCAATACTGTTATCCTCCTTATCTAGGTTCAAAACCTAGAGAAAGTGACCAAGCTTACTATGTCTAATCTCAGCCAATTCTCTGATCTACTGAAGTCTGTGTGCATCTAAAATGTTATGCAATAGCTGCCAGGCTTAGCTGACTTCCTAGATAAGAAAACCAGACACATCCTTTTGCTCCAACTTACATACCATGCAAGTAGTGTTCTTTAATCTTACACAATTAGATAAGCCATAATGAAAATCACTGCTGACTTTTCTGGTGTGATACCTTGGAAATTCTTTTGTAGGTAGAGGAGAGTCTGAAGCGTTTCCTGAATGTTGAACCTTCTCAGCTCTCCTTATATTTTTTGTTTCTATACCAGCTCCACTCTGACTCAACAAGGAGGTATTTCTTTTCTCTGGCTCCAACCTCACCAGTTTCCTGGAAATGACCTCATTCGTCCCTTCTCTCACTTTCAAATTCTGATTTTGACTGCCTTTAAAGGCATCCACCTCTTCCAGACTTCCTGGATCCTGTTTTATGCCCTTGAGTCCTTCAGCTGGGGCAGATGCTTTGTGAAGAAGCTCTGAGGCCTCTTTACGGGCTCTACGGAGCTGTTGCAGTAGCAGGCACTTCCCTGAGCAATTCTTCCTGCTGATAAAAAAAAGATTTAATCAAGATGGAACACTACAAAAAAAACCAACCCACACACTGAAGAACTTCTCATGAGGGGCATCTCAAAACAAGGATGGGGCATCAACACAGATAATAGCCTTTGATAGCAGTACCAGCACATAAGCAACAAAGACAGTGACAGAACACGATTTGATCTTACTGGGAATTTGTTTCCCTCTTCTGAATTACAGTCAGAAGAGAATTAGTATCAGAGCCCTGAACAAATGGCATGTCTGCATGGAAATCAGTGTCTGCAGATTTCTGTCCTCCTGGGATACGGGCATTGGAACTCAGATAGACACATAGGAGTTCACCTAATAACTCATTGCATTTTGGGGTGTTTAGCTCCATTTCACCTGTGCCTCCTCCCAGTCAATGTGACTGCTGAGCTGTTAGTAGTACAGTACTGTGATTGTTCTCTGATGTGAAATGCCCTACCATGACAGCGTAAGCAGACAGGGTTCTTTTGTCTTGTAGCTCTGTTCAGCAATGAGGCTCCCAAGTTACCTACTACAAGACTGCCACCAATTTGTAGCTGCTCCTAAGCAGCAGCTGAAAAGTACAAAGAAAATCAGACAGAAAGCACTTTTCCTCATTAAGAAACTCATTTTTCCAGCCATCATATCAACATTTAACACAGACAGCTAGAGTATACAAGAGTATTTTTGAGTAATGCAGGTATGTTAACCCCTTCCTCACTGGATACCAAGGTCAGTAGATGAGAATTGGTCATGGCATCAAGTCTGCTGAAGTCCAAGAAGCTTTCGTGTAGTGCATGGGGCTTTGCTTAATTGCCTCCCAACTTAAACCACAGCAGTTTGGACAACATTCTCAGAAGTATGGTTTGATATTTGGGTGTACAAAGCCAAGAGTTGGACTCAATGACCCTTCTCTTCCAACTTAGATTCTACGGGTAGTACAATGTTCTCTGCATCTACAAGATGAAGGACTCAGATTCTGAGCTGTGACAGTGGAATTCATCTATGCAGGTGTGGGCTGCTAGCAATTACATTCCTGCTGTCTTTAATTTTTTCCTTCCTGCATAGTGCATCTAGAAGAATACCCTGAAACAGGCAGAGCTGCAGGTTAACACCAACCTCAGGCAAAAAGATACAGGCCTTCGAGCTCCAGCAGAGTAAGTCAAACAAGAACAGAGTAGGTGAGAAAGAAAGAAGGGTCCTACTGACACATTTGTAAGTTCCTGAGAGTTACTGACCTTCGTTTGTCTCTAGTAAGACAACCAAATTTGTCTCGTGCTCTCCTGCCTACTTCAGTAGAGTCAGAAAATAAAGCAGGAGTTTTAGGACAGAGGCAGGTATTGGACAACAGCCTTACAGCATAGTGCTAGAGATGCACTGGTTATCTGAGCACTCAGGGGATACATTAACAGTGTATTTTCTATGCTAAGTAGGTGCTCAGAGATCATAAGACCATCTCCTTAAGGCCCTAGCATGGAGGTACAATGTGCTACAGAAGATGCAGCTCTGTTTAATAGCTCCAAGTAAGATGGAAAATGGCACTGAACTCACATGAAGGAGATTAGCATCTCACCCTTCTGAGATAGGCTCTTATTTAGAAACAGAACTGAATAACACTGGCCACGTGTTTCATGTGTGTTTACTTCAGCAACACTAAAACAGATAAAAATACACTCAGCTAAGCTCTGCTCTCCATCACTCCAGATTTACACTGATGTAACTTCTGTATTTGCATCAGTGCCAGTGAGAGTTCCCCAAGCAATCTCTCATCCCTGCTTCATGCTGGTTTGGGATTAGATGTTACAGATTATGCTGAGTAGTTGGCTTTGTTCCTTGTCGAATCATTTCTTCTTTCAGACCGTTTAAAAACAAAAAGAGTAAGAGCAATTGGCTGGCAAAACAATACAAAAAGTTCTGCTTTGTCCACTGTGCTGCTGAGATGTGAACTTCCATGCATCAGGCTTCTAAATATAACAGTATAAATGCAGTAAGATATTTAAAATCTGACATACCTACTTCACATTAAATGGATGAATAACTACCTATGAGCATGAATCAAGGCCTGAATTTAGTAACAGGAAAGGGCTGGCATCTGTGCCTATTGAAGAATCTACAGTTCAGGATTCCATAACTGTATATAAGAACATACATGAGAAAAATTAAGGGGAGCTGCAAGCATCCCTGCCCACACAATATATTCAACACTTAACATTCCAGCTTACTTTATTATTTCTAATAAGGAAGGCATGGCTGAGTCAACTCCCCACAACGTTTTGGAAGTTTGGTTTTGAGTCTTTTGAAATTTAAACCAGTTCTCACATCACTCAAACCTGTCTGCAGAAAGAGCCAGGCTTCCCAGCCACTCTGTCTACTTTAAGTTGTTGCCATGCAGCTGTAAAGAAGCAGGGTGCTACAGTGTCTCATACATTGACAGTTGGTTTCTAACTGCAGTATCTTTACAGTGCAAGAGAACTCTGGGTCCAGGTTGAAATACTTTTGTTATTAGGCTGGACACTTCTGCTATAAATATGAGAAACAGAGATACTATCATACGTGAGCTCTCACTCTAATCACTGTTACAGGAACAATTTTAACTTCAGAAAAGAGTTAGCTCTCACATCACTTGAATTATGGTGCAGGTAAAGAATCTTACGTTTTCCTTTCTCCTTGGTCCATAACAGTCACAGTCTCATCTTCATCAGTGGAGCTGTCACCTGCACTATGAAATAAATTGGACAGTGTTCAAATTGAGCATTGACTTTCAGTCATTGCCAAGATTCAAGTCTTAGGGCCATCAGGAAAAAGAGGAGACTTTCAGGGCAGATCTCTGGGTCTTATGGATAGTTTGTAATTGTATTATTCCAGAAAGAAAAAACATTCAAGCAACTGCAGACCACAACGTGTTAGCTGCACTTTGCTCTTTATTAAAAAGGTTTCTCATAAACATGCATCCTGAAAAGGGAGCAAAGAGCTCTCAGACCTTCACCTCTAAGAAAGAGCACATTTGCTAGAATCTGCTCCAGATTGAGGCGAATTTGGCTTCCAAGAACTGACTGTATAGGAGTCAGTTCTTATCACATAGGAGACTGAGAAATCAGCACCAACAGTTGCTTGCCATGAACGTAGTGAAGGAAAGCCATTTCATATGCAGTGCTGTCAGAATGCTAGCTCAATTCCAACCAACAGCTGCAAGCACTGCCCTGCAGTCACTGCTCACTCCTTCAGAGAATGGAAAACTTCAAGTGTTACTCCCTGGACAATTTGCATGTCTTTTCTGTGTTGTCTCCTTTCCTGCATTTTTACTTGTTCTGAGGAAAGTTATTCTCTCTTCAGAGTACTTGCATGCTCTGCTGTGGGTTACGCTTTCCTACTAAGGTCAGAGAGGAGTGGAAGTTTAATTAAAGTTACATTTCACAAGAATAAGATGCAGAGAGAAGGTTTCAATTTCCTACTGATTGCTACTGTCTTCTCAGTAATAATAAAGCCAGAATTTACCTCTGTTTCTCATCAGGGAGTGTTACTGACTTCTGTGGTTCAGCATCTCTTAAATCTATGTACACAGTTAGAGGCTCTGGCAGGCACTGTAATCTCACTGCGTCCATCCTCAGAGAACTCGGTGAAGATGAGAGGAAGGCAACATCCCTAAGTACAGAAAACACTGTTTCAGCATTTCCTATACCTTATCAAGACAAGATGTCCTGCAGGGCATGGATTACAATAAAAATTGGATTGTGAAAGGAGCTTAGTGCTCAGCTACTGCAGACTCAGGTTCTGCTATCCATCGCCTTTCAGAACTGAACTCACAGATTCAGGTTCCCCCTAGGAATACAGATCGCTGGCAGCATGATGAGGGATATTTAGTTCTTAAAAGCTGACACGGTAGAACTACTCTGTAGAACAAAGGCAGGCAGTTACAGTTCCAAAGAAGTTACAAGTCTGAAAAGAGCCCAGTGTCAATCAGAAAAACAGGCCCTTGCCCTTCCCCCCCCCCCGCCTCCTTTGGCAATTCCATTTTATCCTCCAGAACATGAAAAAAATGCAAGTCACCTTCATGGCTTTCCCTGCTTTGGCAACAAGGATGCTTTTCACCTTTCACTTAACAGGCTTGTTCCACTATTATTTCCTCTTGTAACAGTCAGAAAGATCAATGCAGTGGAATGGTGATACAGGAAGTGTAATAACAAAGGGAAGGAGAAGTGCTCACCCATCTCTGAAGATGCAGGCTCACCAGGAAAACACCACAAGGGAGGGCTCTCCAACCAGAGATCCTTTCCCAGTGGGAGTCAGCCCTTAAATGAGGTCTAAGAGGTGCAGCCAGGCTCCACGCCTTCTGGTCACACAGCTGAATTGCCTTCACCTGTGCTCCCAGGGCTGACCAGGTCCTTTCCCCAGGTGCACAATTAGTGGTTCAGGCTGTAACTCAACAGTTCCCATACACCTCTGTACCACTACCAGTGATTTTGTTCCCTCTGAGCAGTCTGGAAACCCCTTTCCTTCACAAAGAACCCTGCAGAACACACTGACATCTAAATGAATACCTTAAAAGACAAAAAAGACATCTCATACTTTAGCTAAATTGGGACCAGTAGAAGAAACTGCAAACCCTAGAAGTACCAAGAACTACAAAAAACATGGCCACGACCATTTGATCAGCTTTGTTTCCCTGATTTTCCCAAGTGTGTCTGCTAAGATCTGGAGAAAACTTAATTTTAGCAGAGAATGCTAAGGCAGCAGGATACTGTTCATGATCATGGTACATGAATGACCAAGCCTTAGTCTTCTCCTTTAATGCCACTGTAGCATATTCAAACCACAACATGAGCTTCTACTGCTAATAACAACTACCTACTGTACATGACAACTGGAGGGAAGGACCTACTTCTTGTTCTCTTGCTCTTCTTGAACAGAGATTTTGGCTGATGGCCACCTGCAGCATGAAGGCAGTGACCTGGATTGCCTGTCACACAGCTCTTCTAGTTTTTCCATGAGCTGCTTTTCAGATCTACTTCTGAAGGTCTCTGTAGGAGAACAGCAAAAAGGAAAAAATCATTTGTGGTCTTCTGCCATTGGACTGCCCAATGTACCCTCCCACCATCATACCCTTCTCTACAGCCAGAGAGAAGGGGAAGGATAAAGACACCGCTGTCATCCAGCTCTGACTGAACTCTGAACTTCCATCTATCTTGACCAAGGCCATGACAGGCCTGACAAAGCACTGATTTCAAGCTGCAAAAGCAAGACCCAGAGGAAGCTTTATGTCTTAAAGAAATTGTCAAAAAACCCACTGTGACCTCAACATTCACGAAGATTTAGCAGGGAACGACAAACATAAGTAAAAACAAGTAAAACTCAGTTTCATATTTTCAGTACAGTTGGTATTAGTTTAACAGTGTTACCATAATCTACTGAGGAGAAGGCAATTTCTGCACGAGTGTTCTGTGTATTTTTCTGCTGCTCCAGCTCTGCAGAAGTCTTCTCTAGATCCCAGATCTCAGTATTCTGAAAGACAACCAGACTGCGATGGAAAAACCACCATCAGAAGGCTGCTACAAAATAAAAGTTCCTTTGACTTAAACTCTTAGTGCTAATCTGTTTGGTTATTCTGCCATACACAAACACACTAAATACAGAAGTGTAATGCTATAATGGGATGATAATAGCAGGGTGGCAAAGTCTTCAGCTACAGCAAATGAGATGGAGCCCAAATACAGCAGCCACAGATACAGGAATGAAGGAAAAGATTTGCATACCTTTGGAAGGCCTCAGGTAGGCAAAGATCCTCCTCACCTCCACTGCCAGCCCTTAATGAGGGCTGGGAAGGGGTGGATCCTGGCTCCAGCCCTCCCAGTCACTCAGTGCATTACTTGCACCTGAGCTGCCCTGGCTTGGCCCTGCCTTCCCACCAGGTGCTCCATCACTGCTTCAGGCCGTGACTCAGCATTTCCACTACAAGTGACATGTAAGTTCATTATACAGTATGGGCCTTAAGGAAGAAATAAATAATTCAAGTGAATGTGTATTACCATAGTGCTACAGAAAAGACAAGATGCTGGAAGGCCAAAAAGCTCATTGTTTTAACAAGCAAAAGAGATCCTTGCTTTCCTAGGGACAGACGCCACAGTTGGTGTCTGTGAATAAGACCACTAACCATGCTACTGACCAATAGCTTTTGCTACCATTATGGACGTGTGGTGGCATCTCCATGAAACAAAGACAGCTCCTCGGTAGGTTGCACAGCACACGACCCAAGGAAACCCAAATTCAGGACATCAACAAAAGCAACGAAGTAAAACGCTGTCAGATGCAGAATTGGGCATTTTGGTTTCTCATGTTGGTAGGATTCCTGAAGCAATGCACCAGCTTCCCTACTGAATGAGCAGCACTCCATGAAACTGTTTGGGCCGCCTACCTGCAGTGACAGACGGGTTAGTTCTTGAAGATGGCCAGCTGCAGAAGTTTCCTCTTTAGCACTTCTTTCTAGACTGTTGCTAATGCCACAGGAGGGAGGCTTATTACTTAGCTCAGGGTGGCCTGCTGATGGCTCTAGAAATACTTTTGAGAGTATCTTTGTCTCTATCAGCTTTCTTCTCTCTTTTTTACTGCACAGGTCCTCCAAGAACAATGATGTATTAAGGCAAGAGTTCCCTTTTTCCCTGGCCTGTTGCTTTCCTGGTTCTTCCTCTTCAAGTCCATCTGTGGAATCTGCAAGAGACTCTTCAAGAACAGCTTCCTTTTGGCTTGGAATTTCTTCAGTGTGGCGGGAAAGATTGGAAGCCTCATCTTTAACCACTTGAACATATTCCTTTGCAATGACTTGGGCACCGTCTGTTTTTTCCTGATGGCCAAGACTCCTCAGATCTCCATTCCATTTCTTTTCCTCTGTTTTCTACCAGTAAAGAAAATACATACATGCAAGAGGTCACATCTCCTGAGCTACAGGAGCTGACACTACACCAAAAAATGATTGGCAGACAGCAGCTCTAGCTCAGACACCATCTGGTACCAGCACACACAACAGTAAGACCTCACTCTGCAAAGACTACAGCTTCAGGATGTGCTAAACGTTCTTGAAATTTATTTGCCTTCTATTGCTCACCATACAACATTTCTCACACTGAGATTAACGAATGGGGAACAGCAGCACAGTAAGTTAGCCTTCCCATGATGAAATGGGTTCAGCTGGCAGTGTCTTATGATGGCTTGTCTTCATCTCTGCAGATGTATTGTAAACATTTTATCTCAGAACAGCAGTACAAGAGATAAGCTTCATATTGATCCTCATTAATATACTGCCATAGCAATTCTTTTTCTACATACACAAAATAACGGCTGAAACTATTTCAAACCCTCAAAACCTTAGAAGACATGGCAGTGCTTCTGTTAATGCACAGACTGAGGGTAGAACTCCTCAGCAGCTGAGCTGCAGGGGACTTTCCAGTACTGAAGGTCCATAAGGTCAGTGAGCAGCAGCATCTTCCTTCAGGACTTGGTGTAATTGTCAGCCTATAAATATTTGTATGATCTTTCTGACCAGAAATTGGTGATTGTATCTCTCTGTGCACCTGTTATTACACAAAAAAATTATACCTTCCCCTCTTTATTATGTACATCATTCATAACAAGATTTATTAGATTTAGAAGTGACTGAAGAATTCCCTGAGAGAGACAGGACTGTGAGCAAAGAAAAGGCTGTTAGCATTTTAATAGAAGAGGGAATCTGTGTCAGTAGGAATTAAGGAGTGTCATTGTCTTCAAAATGTAAACGGAAAACAAAACTAAGAGATGACAGGACCAAAAAAAAAGGTCTAAAAAAAAACAAGAGAAAGCTTAAAGGGTCACTAAAGAGAAAAAGCCTAACTTCTGATGAGAAAAAGTACTGGGGACCATGCTCTTCTGTCACACCACTCAGTCAGAGTGGTCAGATAAAAGCAGCTGTTTGTACTGGAAATGGATGGAAGAGCAGGTGCGCAGTAATACAGCCTGCACACAACAGTCACAACCTGCATGGCTGAGTCTTCCAGGGAGAATTCCAGTAGCTCATCTGACAGGTCAGGAATCAAGTTGGGTTGCTCTCGCTGGAAGATGAAAAGCTCCCCATCGCTCTCACAGTCAGACTATCAACGACAACAAGAAGAGAAGTTAAATGAAAGACTGCAAATGTGACTTTCACTGTTTCGTGGTGACAAACTCTACGTTGTCACCACTTGACTGAAGTTCAGAAACCACAGTTTTCAGTGACACCTTCATTAGGCAGCCCGATAGCCCAACGCTCAGGCTGTTTTACACTGACCTAACATTTGAGCAAACTACAGCAGTAAAAATACCCAACAAATCAAAACAAACAAACAAAAAAACATATAAGCTGCTAAACTGCCACACTTGGTTGGGCAGAATTCAAATAGCTTTGGAAAAAACCTCTTATCTGAACATTAGATATGTGTTTGAGATTAATTGCTATGCACAGACAACAAAAGGAGAACAAGCAGCTTCTCAGAAGCCAGGACCCAGGGTCGCTGCTTGGCTGTTTTCTAAGCATGTCTTTCCAGTAGCTCACACTTTGGAGAACTCTCTCTAGCATAATTATTTTTTCCTAACTTAGAGGAAACTCCAATGCAACTTCTTTCCTCCTAATAAAATGCATTTCAGGACAATGAAAGTAATTCAGAGCACAACATGCTGTCTGTCAGCACCCCCTCTCAATGCAGGAGCACAGCCCATCGAGGTACAGATCTCAGATGCATAAATGTATCTTCCCACAAGTGGAAACCTCTGGGACAAAGGTGCAGCTCTGAAACCACAGGCTCAGCAAGCTACTGTTGTGCTGTAAGCAGGAGAGGGATCATACAAGCAGATCTTTTGCATGCAAATTAAGGGTAGCATGTAAGTGCCAAGCAGACTGCTGCAGTTCCTTCAGCAGGAAATTTGTCCCACATGTGACAGAACCAAAGAATTTGGATGTTATTTAAGAGCAAAAGAAAAAAAAATAGGATTCAACATGGCTTAGAGTTATAAATTGCTACTTGGCACAAAGATACAAAACTATCTCTTTGTCAGAGCTTTTTTGTACACTTAGAGAACGACTGGAAATCATCCCCGAGTGCTGGCCCTAAATCTATACAGCATAAACACACATTAAAAAGCAACGGTTGCTTTAAGTAACTAAAATAGAATTTTCAGCAGACTGTTGATGTCCTGTGAGCAGAGATCTTCAGCTGCCAACAGGCAGCCAGTCCCAGCCATGAGGACCAGCAAGTAAAAAAACACGTCATGGTGAAAAATACCTCACAATTTCTATAGATCTCCTGCTTTATATTAAAAGGTTAACAGCATTCTACTTCTTTGCAGATAGAAGAACAGAAATCAACAGTTGGCTACAGGCAGGGAAAGAAGTAGAATCCAGGGATCAAATATCTGCCAAATGCTTTTTCAGTGGACCACAAAGACTTCAGGAATATGACTTTCCTGAGACCCTCAACTATAGAAAATCATGCTAACAGGCCTACTGTCTGGACAGCACATTAAGAGACTAAACAGCACAATATTATCCAGGATAAAATCTTAGCATTTGATTTTAAATCAGCTGTATGATTCTTACATACTGTATTTTGACAGAACAAACTAAGAAAAAAAATGTGTGGTCATTCTGCAAGATACCCACTACCCATCTCTTCCTAACCTGGCATTATTTAGCACCTGGAAAAATCAGCCCCACCTTCAATTCCAAAGAATACAGCAAGAAAAGATGGTCATTACACTCTGACTAGTAGAGGTAAAACAAAAGGTTGTGGATTAATAGACACAGTAACAATAGTCAGAATAAACGAGTACATAGAATCATAGTTATAGAATCCTTAGAGTTGGAAGGGATCTCTGAAGGCCATCTAGTCCAACTCCCCTGCAATGAACAGGGATTTTTTTCTGAAAGTCAATGAGAAAGACAGGCAGGTTGCAGCGCTTACTGTAGAAGTGTCAGAGTCCAGAGACGGGAGCTGATCTTTCACTGCAGCAAGTATATCTCCCCATCGAAATGTGCTGTTACTCCCAATAGGAGCTGTAGGAGGCTCAGATGGATGCTCAGCATCCTCACTTTGCCCTTCTGTGGCCATTTAAACATCCAGCCTTCCACCAAATGGAAGTACACCTCAGGAGAGAAAAGTATAACATCAGTACAGAGCAAGAACAAAGCATGTGCACTCAGGGTCAGCATACCCCTCAGTGCTCCCAGGGTGGGACTGTGATTCCTTAGGAAAGGCCATTCTCACGGCCTGCCCTCAGCTGCTCCTTGCTTTCCCGTTTCCCTCACGTTCCCCTCCTCACAGATCAAATAATAGGTAAAGTGGTTTATTCTAGCTTTTTCTCACTGCATTTATATCAAAACAGTTGAGACCAGACAAGCTCTTGGACTTTGACCTCTTAAAATATTTTTAAGCTCTCTCCTCACATTTCCTTTCCACGTATAGGAGCAATGAGGACAGCTCAACAGGGAGCTGCCAACAAGTTAGAAATTTAACCCGCACAAAAAAGCTTCACTTTTTAAATGTTGATGCCATATTTGTGTGATTTCTGGGCCATCAAAACTGGACGCACATCAGTACCGTTCCTAAGAAAGCTTGGCAGCTTTGGGGCGTTACATCACCCAGTAGCGACAACTGCCAAGATGGCGGCGAGCGCTGCGCACGCGCACTTCAGTCGGCGCCTGCGTTGCCATGGCAACACGAGAAGCGCGGCCCGGCCCCTCTGCCCTCACAGCGGCCCTTGGGCGCCTCTGAGCGGCCCCGCGCATGTCCTGGCCCCGGCAGCAGGGAGAAGTGAAGAGAAGTAGCTAATAAATGGAGGAAAACGCAAGGCGGCAGCACAGCCCTGGGACTGCTTTCCCCCTACCTCAGCCACCGCCGGGCAGCGTAACGCCTACTGGAAGTGCCCGCCCTGCCGCGGCGCTCGAATTTCATTGGCTGCTCGACGACCCGCCCCTTGCGAGCGGCATCACTTATTGGCCCGTTGCCGATGTGGGCGGGGCTCTACTCTTCCGCCGTGGAGGCTCTTGGGACTTGTAGTACTGAGGGGAGATGGGGGCGGAAGTTCCTGGCATTCTTTGCGCGTACTTCCGGGAGCGGAGCCCACCGGGCGTGCAGGTGAGGAGTGCGGTACGCGTTGTATCACTGTACAGGGCTCACCTGTCTGTAGCGGTCTGCTCGACCACCCCTGCGCCGCCTGAAGCCTCGGTGAGTCCCGCAGCGGTGCGCTCAGAGCGTTTCGCCCCACCGTGCCGACCCGCGGCGGGTGTAGGCCCGGCCTGCCCTCCCGGGGCCTGGGGGCCTCTGAGGTTTTAATGCTGCTCTTGTACCTCTTTTCTCTAACGTCACTTGTTTCTCCTTGGGGTTATCCTTCCAAGAGGGATGCTAAGGTGCCGATTATTGCAGTTTTCGTAGCACTTCTTATAATTTCTTTCTTCTTGCATTCTGGTTTTCTCCTCTGCTCCCTGAGGGCAGGGCAGTGTGGTGTGGCTGCCTGCTCTGAGGCTCAGCACAGTGGAGTTCTGATCTTAATGAGTAGATAGGCAATGATGTACTGAAATAAAAAGCCTGGCTCATGGGGCTGAGGAAGGCTTCTAATGAATGTGAAGTTAATTGCTTTGCCATAATGCAAGAACAGTCTGTAAATGTTCCTGAGGTGTTTATCTAGTGTGGCAGATGGGATGTGACACCTGGCTTAGCTTTAACCATCAAATCTTTAGTGGTGATCCATCCAGTACTTCTGTGTTTGGGAAGTGTTGAGCCAGGGTTTGAACTACTGGTTGAGCACCTGGGGAAAGGACCTGGTCAGCCCTAGGAGCACAGGTGAAGGCAATTCAGCTGTGTGACCAGAAGGGGTGGAGCCTGGCTGCACCTCTCTTAGACCCCCATTGAAGGGCTGACTGCCACTGGGGAAGGATCTCTGGTTGGAGATCCCTCCCTTGCAGTGTTTTCTCTGCGAGCTGAAATGCTCAGAGACAGGTGAGCACCTTTCCTTTTCCTTTGTAACACCATTCCATTCATGTAGTCCCTTTGCTGCTACACTCCTGTATTGCCCTTCCACTGCGCTGATCTTTCTGATTGTTACAATCTGTTTTTACTTATGCAGGAATTCCTATGTTTTTTTGGCCCTGTGTATTCTTGCACAAGGCTTATGCCCTGCAAGTGTGATACATAGGATTTGCTGTTACTAGGTGAAACAGGTGCTCATGCAGATACCTCGAGAAAGGAATTACTTATTGCTAACACATACTGAATAGGAAGAAAGGATGATTCTTCTGTGGCCCTAACAAATTAATGAAGGGATTGAGGGGGAAAGAAAGCAAGGTGAGGGAGGAAAAAATCAGATGGGAAGTGAAGAGGTAGGAGTTAAAGGACTTCTGTTTATGGTGTCAGAAAAGGGTCAGGTACTTGCAGGAGAGTCTCTTGATTATTCTCAAAAGCATGTTTGCATTCTAATGTTACAGCTGAGACAATCAGAAGAGCAGCTGCTACTGAAAGGGTTACCGTGCTGTCTCTCCTTTGCCATTAATTGGTGCCAAATGTGGCATTTGTGTGGCCCCTGTATGAATTGGCCTGAGGAGTTAAACTGGAGAGAAGTTATCAGGAAGAAAAAATGTCTCTGTTAGCTTAGCTGCCCTATGTAATATGTGGTGGGATCCATCAAACCCTAGAAGTGCTGCACGGGAGGCAATGAGACTGCTGGGTTGAGAAAGCACTTCTTATTGGGTTGACGCAGATGTAGCCTGAAAGCATAGCTGAAGACCAGAGATGATGGATGTGTCTGTGTCAAAGAGCTTTTTATGAAGTGCCAAACAAGAAAGCTCTCCTGTGAGCAGTTAAAATGATTAATAAATAATTGTTCCCTGGGGCTGTGGATGGAAAATAAACCTTTCAGACAGTCCTGAAATGGTGTTAGCTCTGTAATTAAGTTACTGTCTGCAGGATGTGGGTGTGCTCAGATAGCAGTGGGGCAGGTGCACTGCTGCTCAAAGCACTTCAGCAGTTTCCAGGATTCACAGTGACAGGACTGGGCTGCTGCAGAAATGATGGATAGCAGAAACAATGTGCTTGTAATCTGATGACATAATGAAGTGTGCACCCTGTTCAGGTGGTGGTAACTAATTCTGAGAGCAGTGGACAGTTGTTATTAATGACTAAATCTTAGTTAATGTCGTGCTTCAGGTCAGGTGTTTTTGGTGCTTCTCCTGACAAGTGGATTCTTAATTCTCTCTGTGAATTATGAAGCACGCAGACAAAGAATTACATTCTTTTGTGCAGCACTGAGTGTGCCATCAGCACTTAAGTAGGAGTTTAATATCTTCTCTTCATGTAACTATCCAAAGCTGCCTTAGGCATATTTTGTTTACAAATGGAGGAGATAAAGTCGAGCTTTAAGTCTTAAAATGTGATTTGAAAGATGTATTTTAGCATTATTGGCTTTTCTTTTCCAGTGTATTCAAGTCTCAGAGTCTACTGCTGCAAGAAAGGACTGCCACCTGAGCTCCTTGACAAGCCTTAATTCTTCAGACCACATCAGGATAAGGAGGGGATCGAAGTAAAGGTAGGAGTTGGAATCACCTCAGAGGCACGGAGTTTCAGAGTCTGGGGCACCCTGGAGCTGCTGAGCCTGAGGCGATGCAGGATTCTGTGGAAGACAGAGATCAGCCATCTAAAACTCTGCTTTGTTTGCTCAGGGCAGAATGTCAGAGCTGAGTGAAGAAGCCAGCGAGTCCGAGCTGCTGAGCCGCAGCCTGTCCATGTGGCACGGGGTGGGTCAGGTGCTGTGTCAGGAAGAGCTGGATGTTCCCCTGGATTTGCACACAGCCTCTTCCATCGGGCAGTATGAAGTGGTGCAGGAGTGCATTCAGCGGTAAGGAGGGGTTGGGGAGGGCACAGCTCAGCTGTTCTCGGTGACTTAAGGTCTTTCTCTGCTGTGCAGGTCTATCTAACATTGCAGCAGGGGCAACCCCATGGAACTCTGCATGTGTTCTTAGGTACAAAGTTGTGGAGGGCCAGGGCTGCTGATTTAAAAACTCTGTGACCTGATGGAAGCTTCCAGAGCTGGCAGGAATTCCCATGCAGGCTTCAGTGCTGGATTATTTATTTTTAAGCCTTCTTTCAATGCAGTGGTGGTAGCAGAGACTACAGGCACCTACTGAGAGCTCCGGGCCAGTAATTCAGCTGAATTTTTTGTTATTTAGTGGAGATGTGGATTTAAATAAGAAGAATTGTGGTGGCTGGACTCCATTGATGTATGCTTCCTACATTGGCCACGACACCATTGTGCACCTGCTGTTGGAGGCAGGAGTGAATGTGAACATCCCAACGCCAGAAGGGCAGACACCACTCATGTTAGCCTCCAGCTGTGGAAATGAAAGAGTTGCTTACTTCCTCCTCCAGGTGTGTATTCTGTAAGAAATAAGTAAAGGCATGCTATGTGATCTAAATGCACAGAGTAGGATTCTTCAGCAGCTGCAACCAGTGTGTTATTTGCTCTGTTGAGTCCAGCTTCCTGACAGGGATTTAAACTCTCTTGGTATCACAGCACAGAGGGGCAGTGGCTAAGAGACCCAGCAGAGGGGATGCAGTAAAGAACATTCTCTGTTCTCTTGAAGCAAGGCGCAGAGCTGGAGATGAAAGATATTCATGGATGGACTGCCTTATTTCACTGTACCAGTGCTGGACATCAGCAGATGGTCAAGTTCTTACTCGACAACGGGGCGAATGCCAACTGCAAGTAAGGAGGAATCTATTGCTTAATTTCTATCAAGAGAGATAAGATTTATTGCTGGCTTACTTATGGGATAAACTGAAAGAAAGCAGACACAGCACCTTCTGAACTCCATTTTTGAAGTGTGCAGTGAATTCCTGTGGCTTGAGATCTGGTTGTATGTTTATGCATGTTAAATTGCCTAAGAACAGCAGGAGGTTCTTGCTGTGCTGGGTCCTGGGGTTTTCTCACTGAGAGTAGAAGTGCAGCTGGAGGAATGGCCTGTTGCTGTAATGTTTGCTGTATTTATTGAGAGAGACCAGAATGCAGTAGAGTGGCCAACATATCACAGTTTGTGACCAGGTAAAGGTGAAGGTTGAGGGTATGTCAGGCCAATTACAGTAAATGAAGGCCAATTATGGTATGTCAACAAATGCAACATGTTTTATCTTTGATTATTTTAGCTCTTGTGTGTGTTTTCCCTCACTAGGGAGCCTGTGTATGGATATACTCCTCTGATGGAAGCAGCTGCTTCAGGCCATGAGATAATTGTTCAGTACCTTCTCAATCATGTGAGTGTCTGGGCAGGTCTCTAGAAACGAAAATCTGTGGTTCTGACCCTCAGAGAAAGAAGCACCAGACTAATATCCATCTTCTCAGTGCTACGTTTGATCTTTGACAGTCATCTCTGATCTGAAGTCCCAGATCTCTGGAAGTATCTGTTTCTGAAGGCTAGTACTCTAATGGTACAGTGCTTGCCTTTCACAAGCAGGAGTAAGGTCTGTCTGTGGCTGAATCCTGACAGAATCAGGAAGCAGCTAATTCAGTACCTCTGTGCTGCGTTCACAGGCTTATGTGCTTGGGCTGGTGGACATCTTGTCTTGGCCCTGAAGCTTATTGGCATTCATGTGTCTTAGTGTCAAATAATTAGTTTTTAATATCTCACTTAATGGTCCAGCTTGCTTCCAGAAGGAGGCAGCAATGCAAAGCATTCAGATAAAAACCAGCCAGCTGCCACTGGCAATGCACAGGAGCTGTATGAGTAGGCCACTTGGCATCTGGGGGTTGTTGAGACCAAACTTTAGAAGGGCAACAAAGGCATTTATTAGTGCAGCTTAAACTATCAAAGGTGAGCCTGTATTTCTGATGGGCTTGAGAAACTAAGACAACTTGTCTGACTTGAGTATCTTATTTCATAGTACACAGCTGCTATGAGCTTTTCAAATGCCTGTTTTCCTACAGGGGGTGAAAGCAGATGTCAGAGATAACACTGGAGCCACAGCACGGACGCTGGCTATGAAGTATGGACATACAAAGATAGTGGGGCTGATAGACCTGCACGCAGCCCCAGTACCCAAGGTCTTCTGCAGGGGTCCAGGTAACAGGTTTTAGTTGGCTTGTTTTAAGATGGAACCTGAAGATAGGTGCTTGATCAGTGTGGCATTATGTATGTGGGGGTAAAACTAGCTGCTTTGTCCTGGAATTTCCAGTCTTTGTGAGGAAGTAAGAGGCAGAGATCCAACACTTCTGTTATGGTTTACTGGCCCCTTTCTGACCTAGTTAAACTTTCTCCTGTCTTACAACACTTTCTTTTTCTGTTGCTCTTGTAGGATCAGTAGTAAGTAGGTACATGAATTACCATGTTGCTAACAATCTCTCTTTGGGCCACAGGGAAGTACGAAGAGCTGAGCTCCTCAGATGAATCATGTTCTGCTCCCCAGAGACAGAGACCTGCTCGTAGGAGCAAGGGTCCCAGCATCCATGATGGGCCCCAAGCTTTGGCTAAGATCACAGCAGTTGGAATTGGGGGAAAGAAGCAGTCTCGTTATGGTAAGAGTAGTTAGAAGCCTAACTAAGAGTCATTTGTGAATTCTCAAGTGCTATACAGCTAATTCTGTGCCAACAATATCTTTTCATTACAGCTTTTCATGCATGGCTCATACAGAAACAAAAATAGTTAACTCACTCATGTGAGGTTATGCAACAACAAAAGGAAACCCACTGAATGCATTTGTCTGAGCTGGGTGTTGATGAGTGGGATGCTATATGCAGAACAAACACTGCTTTTACCTCAACTACTGCTCCCCCTGACTTTTGAAAAGTCCAGCTTCTCTTTTGTGGTTGGCTGAAAGGCTCAAGAGCCCTCCTCAGGCTGATGACCATTGATAATGAGAATGAACTTGCTGCTTCCAGACCTCTGTTTTGTCTTCCTTCATGCTTGAAATATTATTTAGAAAAAAAAATAGGAGTTTAAGAGCATATTCAAAGCTTAGTTCATTCTCTTAACACAGATACAGTCACTGTCCATGGTGCAGTAGGTATCAAAGCAATAGCTTTTGAAATGAGTGGGATGCTACTGGTGTATTATCACAGGTGCAGAGAGGTTAGCTTTGCAGGGTGTGCTTAGCTAGTGGTGAGGCATAGTTGGTATCTTGCTTAATCAAGTGGTTTTTCCACTTTAGTAGTGGGGATGTGAGGAGAAATGCTGAAAGCTGCTCCGTAAGTAAGGTGCATCTCTGCAGTTAGGCTGTTTCCTCTGACTTTTCACCAGTGCTGCCATGTAAATAAAGTACAGCTGATTTGGTGTGGGAAGACTGTAGGTGTGTATGTGGGGGGAGGAGTTGGGTCATGAGGAACTGGTGAATGAGCACCTGGTGAAGGGGTGTAGCTGGCCTCGGGAGCACAGGAAAATTGGTTGCACCTGTACTTCCCATGTGAGCAAAAAGGGTGGGCCCAGGGCAGGGTGGAGCCCCCTGGGCTCATATAAGGGCCAGCCATGGAGAGGAGACCATCTCTTGGACCTTGGCTGCTTCCTGAGAAGGAGTGCTGTCTAGTCAGTGAGCCCCTTTACCAGCTGGGTGAGTTCAGCTCTTTCTGTATGTGACTGTTGTCTTACCTGCAGATACTTTGCCTGATATTGCCAGGAACCTGTCAGAAACAATTCTGCTTTGTGAGCAGAACAGGATGCGTTTTACAGTCTTGGTGTGCTTTTTATAAATGGCTTCTGCTAGTTGAAACAACAGCCGTCTGATTATTTGCAGATACCTGAGCTACTGCTCTTCCTCCTGGAACCTCCCTGGTGACTTGCATCCTAATTACTCTGCTCTCCCCTCCTCTTGCACACAGAGCAAGTCTTGCCTCAAGGTTATGTTACCTTCAGTGATGATGGCAGCTGCGAAGCTGATGATATCCGGAACAGGGATGTTACCTCTCCAATTAATGAGCAGGACGTGGAGAGCAGCAGCAGCAGGGGTAAGTTACCATCTTAGGAAAGGAATGTGACTTGCAGTGCACAACTGGATGGTGAGGCCAGCCCCTTGGCTTCCATCTTTGCTTCCTAATCTCCTTAGACTGTTAGGCAGCAATGGTCACTGGATCTTCGCCTCTGACCTGAGTCTGTAGTGTCACACCACTGTTTCAATGGCCAGAAAGAGGTTGTCTCTCTCCAAGCAGAGAGTGAGATGCCACAGTGTGAGGACAGGGAGGAAATAAAGTGAGGTTCTGAATGCTGGCTTTACCTTTGTCCTTAGTAGTAAGCTCTCAGAAATGCCCAGAACCTTGAGTTTGGAGCAAGGAAGACTTTCCCTGAGTGGAAAACAGTCAGTCCAGCAAAAGGCCACTAAAATGTTGAAGACTGAAGTATCTCACTCACAAGGAGACGATCAAGTGAGTCAAGATGGTTTAGTGTAGAGAAGAGAAGGCTCTGGGAATATCAGCATGTACAAGTATCTGAATGGAGGATGTAAAGATGGAGCCAGATGCTTCTCATTCCTGTCCAGTAATGGGATGAGGGGTGATGAGCACAAGCTGAAATAGAGGAGTTTCCCTCTCAATTTAAGAAAATGTTTTCTTACTGTGTGGGTGTCTGAGGCCACATCAGAGTGCCCAGAGGAGTTGTGGAGTCTCTGTCCTTGAATGTGCTTCTCTACATGATTCTAACTGGCTTCAGTGTGATTTTGGGGCAGTGCAGCCTCAGGAGGTCCCTTTCAAACTCAACCATCCTTTGTTCCTGTAAAACAATGCAATGAGGGGTATTATGGACAGTTCCTAAATTGACAGAGGATAACATGGCACTGTGTTGGCTCTGTGCTCAGGGAAAGACCTTTCCTGGATTTTAGTAGTGGGAGTGAGGTCTTAATGGTAATGAACCACCTTTCCCCTCAGTCATCAAGAGACTCAGAAACATCCACACCTGGCCTTCCTGCTATCTGTGGTGCTTAAACTGGCTTAAAGAAGGTCTAGTCATTAGGATCAGACCTGTGACAATTCTGTCTCAGAATCACTTTGTATCATGAGTATTGCATGTGAAGGGGAAACCCAGAGCAAGGCTTCTGTTATGTCTCCCAGCAGATCTCACTGGTGGTTGTGTAGCAAAAACAGCCCTGAATGTAATGAAGTGCAACCTCAAGGTGTTTTTTCCCCGTTCCTTTCCAGAGGATAACGTTTTCTTCACCAACAACCTAGCAGGCATCAGGAGCAGCAGCAGCAGTAGTGAATGCCTGACCAAAGCCCTGGGGGTCAGCAGTGAAGGCTCCTTGGAAAGCAATGAGGTGAGGTGGTGCATTTTCCTTTGCCTACCTTCGGCTTGGCCTGTGCTGTCACCCTTCCACAGCCTGCTGCCTCCACAGGAGGCTGTAGCACCAGGCTGAGTGAGGGTGCGTAGCATACTGAGACAGGAAAACAAGCTTCCATATTTAAAGATGATGGATTGGCTTGTTTGAGCTCTGGCTAGTAGCCAGCTATCAGAGCATAGGTAGTTGATGGTGGGTCAGTATTTTTCTAATCTCTCTCTTGTTTCTGAACACTTTCTTGAATGCCATCTGGCTAGCAGTCTGCAAAGGGTGTCTGTCTCATGCCGGAGGTGTGTCAGCCCTTTAGCTTGGTGAGGTATCAGGCAGCTCTGTAAGATCTAGAGAAACACAGTAGTGTTATGTTGTCAATTCTGAAATATGAAAGGGAAGAAGAGGTGGCAGTTATTCTATGGTTTGTGTCACAGCTCATTCTTTAAAGCCAGCTCTGAGCTGGTGTGGAGAAGAGTCACAAATAAATCCTGTCTCTTGCGGTTCTTCTCACCAGTGGAAGCTCAGAGCATTGCAGTGGCTCAGGGAGGATTCACTGCTGCTCTTTGCTGCAGCATGCTGCTTCATAGATGGGGATTGTAGGAGCCCGTGACCATTACAGATGGTCATACTGTAACAAGCTGCCGTCTCGACCGTGGTTTGACTCAACCCTTTCTGATAATGACTGTCTTCAGCTTTTATTGCTTGTGTTTGTAGACCGCTGCCTGGATCTAGAGCTTTGGACTTGGAGCCTGCACTGTTAAACATAGTGATCCTGGCATCTCTGCATGACCATCCTTCATCCTTCACCTCATGTTTCCTGTTTTTTCTTCAGGATTCTGACCATGCAGGCAGTCCTCCTAGTAGGAAACAAGCCAAAAGCTTCAAGGGCAAGAACCGCTACAGCAACAGCGATGGTCAGTGGACCCACTGCCCAGGGAAGGCTGGAGCCTCCAGTCAGCACCTCATCTTTCCTGAGCCCCCTGCCTATACAGGACCCCAGGTAATTAAGGACAGAAGCTGTCTCTGAAGTAATGCAGATCATGTCACTCTGTCAAGCTTGGGGGGTTTCTTTGAGGTTGTCCAAGCTGCTTTCCTGGCCTTCTCAGATCAAAAGAAAGCTGACACCAAAATGGTTTTTGATGCTAAACCACTGCCCAAGTATAAATGCTTGTGAATTGATGGGTCTGTCTTCTCTGCACTTGTTACAAGATGCGATGACTGCAATGTGCAGGCCAGTCCTCTTGTATTCTGTGATTATAAAGAAGGGCAGTTAATGAGGGAAACTCAAGATTGTTGCTAGAACTTAAGAAGATATAGCAGCAACATGAGGAAGATGATGTTGCTGATAGGGGGAGTGGTTATGGCTTTGTGGTGGTATAAACAGTTTGTTTTTTATGTGCTGCAGGACCTTGCAACGTTCCTTGAGCAGATTGGGTGCCTGAAGTACCTGCAAGTGTTTGAGGAGCAAGATGTTGACCTCCGCATCTTCCTGACCCTCACAGAGAGTGATCTGAAGGAAATTGGCATCACGTGAGTGTCTGTAAGGTTGTTCTTTCCACCTAAAACCACACGTGCAGCCTGGTCAAAAAAGTACTGGTGAGTGTTTCTCTGATTAGGCAGCCTCCCACACGGCTGTGATATCCCTTAGTTCTTGGCTGCAATGAGTTTCTTGTTGGAGGTGCCTGGAAGGAGGCAGGAGGTTGCAGAGGTCCTCCTGCCATCCCGGGCACAGGTGGTGCAGTGTTTGTCCCCTGAGTTTGCCATTCTCCCACCAGCCTGTTTGGGCCCAAGAGGAAGATGACTTCAGCTATTGCCCGATGGCACAGCAATGCTCGGCCGCCCAGCGATGCCCTGGAGCTGGCCTATGCAGATCGGCTGGAGGCTGAGATGCAGGAGCTGGCCATTCAGCTGCACAAGGTGAGAAGTCTGCTGTGAGATGTTCAATGGCTTGTTATGCTCCAGTGAGTGCTCAGCAACATGTTCCTGTGTTCTGCCTCTAATGGACTGGGGTGAAGGAACAAATAGCTCATCTGCTCAGCATCTGTTGTGTCCACTGAACATAACCCCCCATAAGAGCAAATTGTTCACTCCTTTTGTCTCTGTTTCATGCTTGTAAAGTCTTCATCTGTTTCTCTTCTGCTTGAGAACTAAAAGCAGAGAGAAGGAGGGGTAGGAAGGTGAGTGGAATTGAATACCTGCCTTTATTTTTTTGGTAGCAATGCTTTGTGTGAAGTTGGGCAGTCATTAGCAGACAGGCTTCTATCAGTATAGAATATTGGATCAACTAAATATCTTTGGAAATGGAGAGCAAGAGGGAATTGTAACTTTGTCTTTGTATGGATATAATCTGTAGTGTATGAACAGTGGGCAGCTTCCTTTCTACTGGTTTTGGAACACTTTTTATAGGGACCATATCCAATAAAAATAGATGTCAGAGCAGGTTTGATAGTGATGTACAGTACTTGCAGCCTAGTCATCTGTTCCTTCCTGCCCTGCTGTAGAGGTGTGAAGAGGTGGAGGTGATGAAGGGCCAGGTATGCCAGGAGCAGAAGCTGCGTGCAGTGGCAGAAAGCTGTCTGATGGAGAGAGATGAGACCTGGAATGCTGTCCAGTGCCAGCTCCGCGAGGCTCAGACCATCACCAAGGATGCTGGGGTCTTGCTGGACCAGATCAAGTAAGTTGCTCCCAGAAAATGGTACTGAAGCTAATGGAGAAAATGGGGATTTGGGCAATGCTGAGATCGGACTTTGGCACTCTTAGAGGTTACTGCTGGTGTGAGGCAGGAGAGCTCACTTGCCATCTGAACCATTTCTGGATCCTCTTCCATTTTCTCTAGTGGAAAGTCACAGCCATGTGAATAGATATCAAGCCGTAGTCAGATGCATGAGTTATGAATGTTGTGGCCTTCCAGAGATGCTGAGAGTTCCTGTACCAACTCAAAGGTGAAGGTGCTCAGCTCCTTTCAAACCAAAGGCTTAAGTAGTCTATTTGTGCTTACATGAAACCTAGTTACCAGGGTGTAGCTTGGTGATTGCATGAATGCAAGAAAGAGTTTCTAACTTCCAGATAGTATCAGAGGGCTTTCAGTGAACAAGCCTGCCTTGTTCTTGCCCACTGCCTTTGAGTTCCATCTTCCCCTCCCTCGTAGTATATCCTTTGCTGCCTTTTTGGTGCTTCTCTCCAGACCCAAGCTGAACTCCTGGCCTGTCATGGGCCCTGGTCTGCTGGCTGGTAGGACTGAGATCACTGAAGGTGACGTTGGCCCTACTGCTATAGTTCCTAGCCCAACAGGGCAGTGGGGTCAGCCAGGGCTTGGGTTTGGTTTCCAAAGGACAGCAGGGTGATATTCCCAGAGCACTCTTCCCACTGAGGAGCTGAGGCTGCACTGTTTGAACTGAAGGTGTGACATCAGTCAAAACTTTACACGTGCCCCTGATGCCTGCCCTGAGGTAGCTTCATTGGCCCGCTAGGAACGCTGGATTGGCCTTGATTCTCATATAAACCAGGTGCCCCTGGCTTAGGCTTTCTCCTGCTCACTCCGCCCCCTCCTTCTCTTCTCCCCCCGCAGCTCCTCTGTGGACAGGGGCAGAGATTGCTGTGGAGATGGGGCACAGTGGAGAGCGCCCTGAGCTTTGTCTGGGGCACGTCTTCCTCTTCCTGGGAAGGAACAAGGAGCAGTTTGTAACCCAGGGCGTTAGATGTGGTCCCTCGGCATCCCAAGCAGGTACTGCAGGATGTAGGAGGGCACAGACCAGCATGCTGTTCCAGAAAGCACCCCGTGCACTTCTAACAGGCTTTATTTGTCTTGTTTGGCAGATCCTGTCAAGCAGAGCTGTCCTCCCGGCTAACACAAGAGCAGGCAGCTGGCAGAGTGCTGGACACAAAGGGGCAGCTGGGAACTGGTGAGAGTCAAGTGCTGTGTCTGGGAATGGAAGAGCTTCTGAACTAAAATGGGTGCAGGGTGGGTAAACAGGTGCAGGGGGTGAGTGTAGAGTGCAGAGCCCAGTGCAGGCTGTGTGCTTGTCACACTCAGCAGTGAAAGACACTGGATGTAGTATGGGAACAGATGAGCAGCTGAACACCTAAACTAAAGCATAAAGGTCTCGCTTGGGGAAAGAATCTAAAGCATCTAAGACTTTCACTGCAGCAGAGTTCCCTGAGGCTCTGACCCTTTGCAAATGGGAAGCTCTGGGGCCTGGCAGATGCTTGTGGCTAAAAATGCAAAGCTGTAGCACAGGCACTCAGTGGAGTCCAGCTTCATGTGCCTGTAGCTTCCCCTTCCTACTCTGTAATGTGGCCTCTCAGGAGTGTTACAGCCCTGTGCACTAGAGCAGGGTCTGAATCAAAAGTGATGGATGGTTGCTGGCTCTCAGGCTGGGTCTGGGGGTTGTGCTGCTCATGCACTGAGGCAAACTGCTGTATGTGACTGGACAGGGCTGGCCCAGCAGCTCCTTTCCACAGGGAGCTAGCAAGCAGTCATGCTGCCCTAGATGCAGCGTCCTTTGCTGGTTGGGTGGTAAAAGTGAGATATACAGGGATAATGATTTCAGTCCACAGCAGTTAATCTTGGAGATCTTTGTGATCTAACCAGTACTTGGGGGGGAATAGTCATAAGTGGTGGAGTTGCTTGAAAACAAACACTCAATTTGTCACAAGCAATCCATCTCTCTTCACCTGTGACTCAACCCATAACTGAAACGACTTTGGTGTACACACTTCCAGCAGCACCAAACCCTTGTCTGTTGCAGGGAGCACGCATACTGACAAATGTGTGCTTGCTTTCTTACAGCACGGGAGGGTTGGCCGCTGTCCTTGAAGGCTCTGAGCTTGTCTGAGCTGTCAGCTGTCCTCGAGAAATGTGTGGGAGAAATGGGTAAGGAGGGGGAGGGCTCTGCTCACACGGAGCGACTGCTGGAGGAGGGAGGTGTGGCAGGGCAGGGTTTTGATGATTTCCTGGAGGTGTGGGTGGGGGGGACCTGGTAACCCCCTCTCATCCTGGGGAGTCTCCAGGCTATAAAGCTGTCACTGGCGTTTTCTTGTGCTTAATTCTCACTGCAGATGTTGGGCTCTGCCTCATCCTCTGCTGACAGGTCTGGTCTGAGAGAATAACCCATTTCTCTCCTACTAATCAGTGATCAGAGCTGCTGGTGCAGGGCTTCTGAAAACCTGTGTCCTGAAGACAGGAGCTTGTCCCAGCAACAGGCACGTTGTTATTTCAGGGCCCTGAAAGCTGCAAGGGTAAAGGCAGGATAGCGGTCTGCAGACTGTTCTTGACCACTTGCAGGCTTGTAATGACTTGTATGCAGCTTATAATGACTCTTTCCTTTTGGTTTGCCCTCAGGAAAAGCTCTGCAGATGGTAACTCAAAACCTCCAAAGGCTCCAGGCCCCAGGGCAGGGTGTGCAGAGCTGGCTGGAGCCGTAACAAAGCAGGATGGTGAGTGGGGAACTAAGGGCAGCAACAGAGGGTGCCCAGTGCGTGTCATAGCCTTTGACTGGGGTTTTCATTTGGGAAATCCATTGTCTCTGTGCTCCCTGAAAGGGTAACTGTGCTGTTTTTCCTGGTGCCTGCAGGAGCACTGACGTCGGGTGACTGTTCCACCCGGAATCTGAGCGTGCCTGGGAGAATGAGCACAAGGACTGTGCTGGCAGTGCCACAGCTCTGTGGAGAGTGTTGTGACAGCTGGCAGGTGTGTGGACAAAGGTCTCGGCCATCAGAACGTGCGTAGGAGAACAAGGGATGGCAGAGGACAAGGACACAGCAGCTCTCTGGGCCTGGTTCCTGTCTCAGTTCCCAGGACTGCGCTGTTTGTACCAGAAGATCGAGTTGAGAGAAGCAGCACTGAGCCCAAAGGATTTATCTGCCTTAAACTTCCTGCAGCCTTTGTTGTTCAGGGCTGCATTGTGTTAGAAAGCTGACAGCTGCCCACAGCCATCAACTAATTATCCTTTTCCACATCCTATCCTCCCCAAGGCCTCCGACACATGAGTGGTGGCTGCTGAGGAGCTGACACAGAAAATGTCTGAGGCAATAAGGAGAGCAGGCTTGTTGTGAGATGAGTGAAGTGATGTCTGAGAAACACATGCAGCCCAAGTCTAGCTGGAACATCTTCCCTGCTGTTGTCTCAGATCTATACTTCAAAACTTCTCCCTTCAGCTAGCCTGCCTTGGTTCAATTCAGATTCTTGCCCCCTTTGGGGGTCATTTTGATCGTGTTCTTCACTCCCGAAGAACTTTTTTGTGGCAAGCATTTATGAGCAGCAGACTCCAGCGGTCAGGTCTGCTGGTGCCAGGATCCCAGCCTGACAGTGGTTGCAAAGCAGATGTGACCCTGGAAGGACATGAGAGAGAGAAGGAAAAGCTCAAGACTGTTTGGTCTGCTTTGCCTCTGGCAAGCAGCAGAGTGCCAAGGCAGGCAGAACAAGGACTTGAGGGATAGATCTGTTGAGATGGATAAAAGAAATCCCATCCCAAATGTAGCTGCACTGCAATGCTTCAGCCCTCAGCTGCTGCCTGCCCTTAGTTTCCAGGCTTCAGTGTTGCAAAAGGCCTGTCAAGGCATTCTGGTGTTGGCAGTGTGGTGTAGCCTAAGAGGGCAAACAAAAGGTGCAGGGAAGGGGCTGCCTCCCAAGGGGGACTGCCTGCTCTCTTGGAGCTGGGCACAGAATCACAGAATGACAGAGCTGTAGGGGTTGGAGGGGACCTCCAGAGCTCATTGAGCCCACATGGGCGCTGGTGACTGCCACATGGATGTAAAATGGCTTCCAGAACTGCAGTGACTGTTCTGTGTACTGCTGAGCCCTGGGGAAGCATTACCTTCAGTCTGACTGATGGCCTTGATGAATCTGGGATGGTCTCCGTCTATTCCCTGAGAAGAAACTGCGTGCTCTTTCAGCACCTCTGATTAAGGGCCAGAAGAAAGTACAAAAATCCATCCCAGCTCCATCCTTTGAGCTGTCACTGCTGATCAGCTGCCCGCAGCTGTTCAGATGAGCCGGAGCCCAGTCCGCCATTGGTGGGGATGACATCTGCTTTGACTGTGCTGCCTGGGGGCACAGAGGTGGGTACGGCCTGTGCTGCGTGCCTGCAGTGCTGCAGCTTGTGTGTGCTTGGCAGTGTGCTCAGCTGGGGCTTCCTACTCACATTTAACTCTTGTCCTTCGTTCCCTGTTCAGAGTATGGGTAGGCCAGAGACTCAGTAAGTGTGAAAGAAGGGAGTCCCACAGCATGGGTTCTGCATGCTGCCCCATGGGGATCACCAGGAGTGGGGTTTTATGGAGTGATGTCCCATTAAGGACAGTAATTCAGTATTCGGTGCTGACAGGGCAGCTGTGCGAGCAGCAGGGTGTCTGGTGCTACCTGAAGTCAAGCTGTCTGTATTAAGTAACGTTTGTTACTCAGCTAAAACAATAAAAGCTGAAAACCTGTTTCCGGTGCTTGCTGTGTGGGCTTCTCCGGAGGGAGCTGGAGTTGTGGAGCTGTGAGTAACCTGTTAATTACTGCAGGAATATGCAGTGCTTCCAGCTTTGTCCCCCAGGGGGCTGCATGCTGCGGGGCTCTGGAGCAGCTTTATCTGTGCTTTCCCAGTCCCTGCCTGGTTCCTCTTGGAGGTGTTGCCCTCACAGCACCAGCAGGGGCGATGGGCTGAGTGCAACCATGGGGCGGGTGGTTGTGGAGCAAGTGCACGTAAGTAACAAAGCCTGAGCTTTTCTTTGAAGCTGGGGCTGCCACTCTGACACCCCCGGTGTCCTAGCAGTGTGACAAGGGGAGTTGTCTCTGCAGTAGCTCAGAAATGTGTTCAGGCCTTGCTGAGCTGTGTGCTGGGGTGTTCTGCTCAAGATGAGGTACTGTCCTGTGCCTGGCTCGGCCTGGGACTAGTGAGCTGTACTGGTGTGACTGTGCTCCCAAAACCTCAGCCAAGCTCTGATCTCTTGCTCCAAATAGGCTGGGAGAATGAGTTAGTAGCTGTTAAAGGAAGTTCTAATTAGAGCAACATCAATCAGACCTCTGATTGGAACTAAAGCTTTGTGTTTCAACACGAAGCTGACTGGGGGCAGTGGAGCACTACAGGCATGCTCTTGGATTCCTGTGGCCCTGCAGTCCCTGCATCCTGCAGCAGCCTGCTTTTCTCTTCCCAAGGCAGCAGACATCAGCTCCCATAGCACTGTCCAGCTGCATGCTGCTGTGAGAGTGGCAGAGGGCAGAGAAGGAGCCAGACAGCAACCCAGCTCCTGGCCAGGGGAAGCTCCCTTGCTCTGTGCCGTGCAGGGCTGGTGAGTGCTGTAGGTGGCTCTTTGGCTTATTTATCACCGTGCTGATTTATTTTGCTGCTTCCCTCCTTGTGTAACCTGTAATGTAACCCCAGGGAGAGGGACGCAGTGCTGTCTTGAGCATGGATACTGCTCTTCATACCTGTTTATTGCCCTGGAGCCAGCAGTGTGTATACATAAATGCAGCTGCATGTGTACATTTGCACTCATCCCAGTGCCCAAGAGCCATTTCCCTCCCTCAGAGCGTACAAGTGGCATGCTCTGCTTGCTGAAAAATAAACGTTTATTTACATCTGAAAAGAGTCAGTGTGCAAAATGGTCTCACAGGGGTTACATCTGTCCAGCAAGCCTCCTGCTTAGCCTCCAGCTCAGCCATAGAGCCTGGTGCAGCCTCCTCCAATCTGCATTTCCCAGAGGCTCAGACAGTAAGGCAGGGGCTGGGCAGGCTGTGCTCCCAGCACAATGGAGAACCACCTGTATTCACCTGCATGGAGCAGGGAGTAAGAGCTGCAGCCTTTTTCCCAAGGCAAAGCACCGTGTGATGGGAACTGCAGCCTCGGCAGCATGCCTGTTCTGCTACTGAAGGTAAGAGTGGGGGGTGGTGGTGGAATCCACTGCTGCAATCCGCTTTTATGGGGGCACTAGAGCTGGGAAGAGAGCTGCTGCTGCAGCCAGTGCAACTGGGATGCTGAGCAGTGTCAGGGCTCGGGCTGCTGCAGGAGCTGTGCTGGGGAGGAGAGCTGGCAGCCAGAGGGACACACAGAGGGCGGCGGGGGTTGCTCCGTGGAGTGAAGGTGGTGGTGAGCAGCTGCTGCAGCACCTTGATGCAGAGAGCAGCACTGCAGGGTGCCTCGCAGAGGTCTCGTGATGGTGGCGAGGTGGCCCTGGCTTAGGTGAGGAGAGCAGGAGCGCAGTGCCCAGCGTGGTGCTGGCACAGCTCGGGATGTGACGGCCGTGCTCCTGTCCTGCTGCGTGGGTGCCAGCACAGGTAGGGTGCCAGTGCACGGCTGGGTCTGGTGGCAGCAGGCAGCGGGCTCTGCTCCTTGCAGCTCTGCACACACACGGGCTGGTGGTGGCTGCTCCCCCACCGTGGGCATTGGGGTCAGACCCTCCAGCACCCGGAGCAGAGCCCTGCGGTGCCGCTATCACTGCGTGCAGCAGAGTGTGGGGTGGTCGAGCTTCCACAGCTGCCACTTCTTCTTCATCTCTGACTTCACCTGGGGTGAGATACCGACAGCTTTTCCCTGGCAGTGCCCTCCCCAGCAAGAGCAGCACCCACCCCCATGAGCCAAAGTTAAAGCTGCTCCGTTCCACAGCCCCGGCCCCAAACCGGTGCCACGTACCTCCTTGTTGGCAAAGCAGTACAGCACGGCAACCAGGAACCCCTATGGAGGCAGAATGGCTGTGAGTCCCCCCGGGCTGGGGGCTTTGTGTCACTGCTGCCTTTGGAGCCATCCCTAAGAGCGTCCCCAATGCAGGCACACCAACTGCCCATGTGGGTTGGGTAGAGGGGGCTGTCCTTGTCCCCAAGCTGGGTCACCACAGGGGCAGAGGGAAGGGAGAGAGGGCCCCCAATTCTTATGGCCCGGGACTGGGATGGGTTGTGGCCCCACCTCACCTGGAAGGAGTTGAGGAAGAGGGTGAAGAAGACCTTGATGTAGCGCAGGATGCCCGTGGTTTGCTCGTCGGTGGCGAAGATGAAGACGACTTCGTGGATCCCGAAGAGGGGGATGAGTGTCAGCGTGGCTTTGGCCAGCCTGAAAGAGGGCAAGGGGCCCCCATGGGCACGGCAGCCAGCAGGGAGCAGCTCTTGTTGGAGCTCAGGGTACTCATGCAACGAGGCACAGGATGGAGGAACCGGCACAGGCTGCCCTGCTGCCCCCGCTCACCGCAGCTTGTAGTCGGCGTAGCCCTTCTGGTTGGCACGCAGCTTGGCCAGGATCACCTTGAGGATCCTCATGAAGATCAGCAGGTTGATCTGGGACGGACAGTGCGGGGCATCCATGGAGCAGGGCCATCCCTCCCTTCACCCCAACCCCGGCCTCCAGCACTATCCCTGGGGTTCCCTACCATGGAGGCGAGCAGGATGGGGATGCGGATGATCCACCAGTATGCCATGTTCTCGTTCAGTGCCCAGCACCTGCCCACGAGACACAGACAGCAGCGTGGTTGCATGGTGCTGGGGTGCAGGATGAGGCCCCCACACGCAGCCACTCACTCTGCATTCTCCTTCAGGTACTTGGCAGCCATCCAGGGCACCACGAACACCACGGGGGTCCCTGCAAGTCACACAGCACACCCTGTAAAACCAAGCACCCGCCTGAGCTGAGAAACCGGCCCCATACTGGGGACACTGTGGGGCAGCAGTGGGGCACAGGAACGGTCCCATGCCGCCATGCACCCGGGTGGCTCCTACCCCAGCCCAGGTACAGGTACAGCCGGTAGTAGTTCTTCTCAGAGAAGACGGCGCCAATCAGCAGCTTGTAGAGGTAGACGGCTTCCACCAGGAACCAGTAGTGGTTGGCCAGGATGCAGTACTGCATCAGCACCTGTGCTGCACGACAGCCCAGTGCTGCCTGCCGTAGAGAGATGGCGTGGGGCCGGGGGCTCGTCCATAGGGTGCCCCAAGAGCTCACCCACCACATGCAAGGATGCCCCAAGGGCTCAGCCAGGGCGTGCACAGATGCACCAAGGATTCCCCTATGAGGTATGTGTGTGCAGTAAGAGCTCGCTCAGAATGAATGGGTACACAAAGAGCTCAGCCATGGTGGGGAAACAGCGCAGCAAAATTTGCCTATGGGATCTGTGAGCGTCTTAGGAAATTGTTCATAGGGCGCATGGGCACACCAACAGCCCATGGGCTGGGTGCACAGCCCAAGAGCTCACCCACCGGCCACACACGGCCCCCAGCACCCAGCCCCACACCCCCCGTGCCCTCACCTCGTGGCTGAGCAGTGCCTCCCAGTCGGCCACCTGCAGCACCTCCGCGCCCCAGCGCCTCTCCAGCAGCGCATCCTTCACCATCACCGAGGTGGCCCGCAGACCGAAGGAGGCGAACAGGTTGGCGTGGATGTAGTTCCTGGTGCAGTGCAGCTTCCTGGGGAGAGCCGTGGGGTCGGGGGGCGGCGGGGGCACCCCTCAGTCATTGCTGCACCCAGGGCTCGGTATGCCCGCAGCCCTGCTCCTACCTGAAGACGGTGAGGACGAGCAGAGCGGAGATGAGGGTGAGGAGCGACAGCGCGTAGCCCAAGGTGTACAGCACTTTGAAGCTCACCATCAGCCTGCGGGCACCCTCCTGCAGGCGAGCCCTGTGCCGTCAGCACCCGCTGCCTGCCACGCACCCTGGGGTGCCCCCACCCTGCCCCAGCCCCCACCTCCTCGGCGCCATCCTCCAGCTCCTCCTCACACTGCGAGTAGTCCCTCCATGGCTGGCTGCCGTTCACCGTCACCCACTGCCCGTCAGCACCGCAGCGCCGGCTCACCAACCCGTGCTTCACTGCGGGCACAGAGCGCGGTGCGTCCCTCGGGGCGCCGACATTGGGCCCAGCCGGCAGCCCCCACCATGGCAGCGGGCACCCAACGGCACTGTGTTCTCACTGCCCTCCCTGTGCCACACGTGCCCCCAGCCCCTCTCACCCCGACCCACCGCGCTCAGCCCCAGGCCCGACAGCCCCCAGCTGCGGCTCAGCGTCACCTTTCTCAAACCAGGGCAGGTAGAAGGGGCAGGAGACGTTGACGGCGGTGCCGGGGCTGCCATCGGGCCAGCAGGCGTACATGTCAAACGTGCGGTTGCAGAAGAGCCCTTGGGTCGATGGGGAGAAGCCGTCAGTCGGATGCCGGCAGCTCAGACCCCCCCGGCGCCCCACACGAGGCGCGCAGAGCCGCAGCCCTCGAGGTGTGACGCTGTGACCCGGAGCAGCCCCGCTGCCAGCCGTACCTGCGGGGTAGGGCTCGCTCGCCATCCTCCGCAGGCACTCATCCCGGTACCGCATCCACTCCTCGAAGGTCCTCTCCAGCACCTTGGCCCCGCCGTGCTGCAGCGCAGAGCGGCTCAGAGGGACGCCCCGAGGGCACCCCCCACACTCCGAGCCCCACGGCCGCCCCTTACCGGCAAGGCGGAGAAGACGCACATCCACGCGAGCTGCACGAAGTACCCGGGGCCCGGGGCGTCCCTCATGGCTGTGCGGGTCCGGCGCTCTGCTCCCCGCGGTTGGTGCCGGCGCAGCCCCGGGCCGTGTCCCTGCCGGACCCCGACACCTCGGGGAGCCACTACCGCACCGCACCGCACCGCACCGCACCGCAGCCCGGCTGCCCCAGGGGGTCGGCGGCGGGGCCGGGGCACGGCGGGTGCCACGGGGGTCCGGAGGCTTCCCCCCAGAGCTCTCCCTCCCATGAGAGCTCTCCCGAGCCCCGCATCCCCCTGGCCGAGCCCCCCCGCAGCCACCCTACCCGGCACCCAGTACCCCCGAGGGGTTCCCATCGCTCCGCACTCCCCCCCTCTCCTCACCTCCCCCCGCCGCCCCCCGTTCCCTTACCGTGCGCGGCGGCTCCGCAGCCCGGGGCTCAGCGACGCGAACGCGGCAGCGAACGGGCGGCGAATGCGGCCCCGCCGCTTCCCACCAACGCCGAACCCCGACGGGGGGGCGGGGGCGGCACCGCCTCCCGGGGCTCAATCAGGGCCGCCCCACCGAGAGCGCGGCCCCGGGGGGAGGGCGGGGAACACACGGAGATAAGAAGGGGTCCCCTGAGCCCTCGGAGCGGTGGTGACAGAGGGGTGAGGGGTGCGGACCCCTTTGGCACAGCACAGGGAGGGACACGGGGTGCTGCGCCCGCCGTGGCGGCCGTCCCTTAGTGGGGTGCTGCTGGGGTCACCCCACCCACGGGGACAGGGAGCGGGCGGCAGTGGGACAGCTGGGGGGCACCGGGGGGCACAGCCCGCAGCGGGGGTCCATCGGCAGGCAGCGCGGGGATAAAGTGTGGGGCAGGCAGGTGGGACGGGGTGTCCTAAATGCATCAATGGGTGAACACGCCCTAAAGCACAGNAACACACGGAGATAAGAAGGGGTCCCCTGAGCCCTCGGAGCGGTGGTGACAGAGGGGTGAGGGGTGCGGACCCCTTTGGCACAGCACAGGGAGGGACACGGGGTGCTGCGCCCGCCGTGGCGGCCGTCCCTTAGTGGGGTGCTGCTGGGGTCACCCCACCCACGGGGACAGGGAGCGGGCGGCAGTGGGACAGCTGGGGGGCACCGGGGGGCACAGCCCGCAGCGGGGGTCCATCGGCAGGCAGCGCGGGGATAAAGTGTGGGGCAGGCAGGTGGGACGGGGTGTCCTAAATGCATCAATGGGTGAACACGCCCTAAAGCACAGTTATTGTGCAAAGGACGTGATGTTTACCCTGAAAGCAACACGGTGGGCTCTGTGCAGGGGAAGTAGCTCGGAGCAATCAGCAGTCGCATCTGTTGCTCAAGTGAAACCAACGAGGGCTGAGGGCTGGCTGCTTGGAGTGAAACAGAACCTGCTGTGAGGAACGCTGCCTGGGGGGATGTGTGCCCTCGGGGTGCCCCCCCCAGCCCAGGATTCTGCTGGTGAAATGGGTGTCTCTGGGTCTGGTGTGTGCTGCGTGGGGTGGAGGTGGAAGGTGGATCCCATGGGGCTTCTCTGCACAAGCATCACTGAGCGTGTGGCACAGGGCACAGGGCTGCCCACCACGCCACTGTGGGATGCTGCGAATCCTACAGGGCAATGCAAAGGAGCGTGTGTGTCTGTGGGCAGCGTCTGCTGGGCCAGAAGGGCTCTTCCCCCCAGAGCAGCCTTGCTGGAAGAGGGGATGACAGTTAGCATGGACAGCAGGAGGCACGTGGCCATGGGGCTCTGCTGCTGTGCTGCTTCCCAGCGGCTCTGGCGTTCTCCTCTGGGTGCAGTCAGCTGCTGGGATGTGGCTGTGCTGGGAGCCTGGGGCACAGCAGAACACCGGGGCACACATTTGAGGTTGGGGTTGGGGTTGGGCTCCCTGTGCCCCTGCATTATGTGGCTGCCGTCCCACACCAGAGTGGTTGATGCCAGCACACATGGATGCTTGGCGGTCTGCAATGCCTCTGCAGGGTTCCCTGGGAGCAGGAGGGCTGCTGGCTGCTGGCACCCTTTGGCCATGAGGGCTGCTGGCTGGGCTCCCCGTGTTCCCCAGCCACAGGGCCGGATGCAGCTCAGCTTTCGGAGCTGATGGAGCAGGGACGCGAAGAACACGCCGTGCCTCTCCATATTGATGCCCTCAGGCAGGGTCTCCATAGCGACTGCAGTTCTGCGGGGCCGGATCCTGACCATGGGGCACCGCTGTGCGTGGTGGAGGTGTGCCAGCTCCACCTCCCCGCACCGTTCCAGGACAGCAGTGTCCCTGTCCCCCCTTGGGGATGTGTGGCACTCTAATCTGCGCCCCACATCCTGCCGTGGGCAGCCCACAGTGCCTGGGGGAGCTGAGCGCCAGGTGGGGGCACAGCCCGAGGGCAGCAGCCGTGTTGGTCCTCACACAGCAGCAATTCACAGAACAGAAATGCAAATACACACGTCCTGGTTTGCAATTATTCAGTGAGCTTCTCAGAAAAGGGTGCTGGAGCCTCGCTGGGTACAGAAATCCAGCAGCACGGGGCTGTGCACGGCTGTGGGGCTTCTGCTCTGCAGGCCTGCCCAGGGCTCTGGATGGGCTTTGGTTGCTTAAAAGCAAAGTGTTTCAATATCAGCAGATGGTGCCATCAAAGGTAGCTGTGAGAGTGCAGTGCAGCACCGTGGAAGCTCAGAGCTGCTCGCCCTGGGCTTTGCTCCTGTCAGACGGTGCTGCACACACACGGCACGATCTGGATCCTGCTCACACCTCCCTGGCTCAGGCAGGGATGGATGCTGAAAACAAATCTCCAGCATTGCCAGAGCCCGGAGCAGCGCAGTGCCCACCCAGTGCTGCCACATCCCCCAGCAGCGCTCCTGGTGCACCGCCATCACAGTTAATGCTTCTGCCCCAAAACCCACCCCGAGCCACAGAGTGCTTCCCCTTCCTCAGCACGGTGCGTGGGGTGGCACACAGCCCTCGTCACCCTCTGGGAAGCACTGCTCACTGCCCTGTGCCCCTGGAAGGGTGCTGCCCTGGGGTGTTCCTGCAAAGGGCAGGGGAAGATCAGCCTTTCGTGCCCTTAGATGCTGGAGAGTCTTTCTTACAACAAGAAGGTATCAGCTGAGCACCTCTGCAACCCTTCCCACTGGGGGGATCGGGATGGATTTTGCGTGGATCTGTGGGTTTTGCAGAGAGCAGGTGTTCATTCCCACTAAAAGCAGTTCTGTGAGACGCTGTGGACAGGGGGCAGTGGGGGGCAAGGAGAGATGCTTTCCTGAGCACGCGCCAGGTGAGTCCCTGCATCCCATCGGACACGTGTATATGGGATGGAGCCGTGCCCATGGGGTCACTGCGACGCTCCCTGCCCCACCGCCTGCTCTGACAGATCTGTGCTGGGCTCAGAGGGCTGCTGCTGGATTTGGCACTCGCTCCCAGCAGCCCGCAGCAGAACATGGGGCACAGCTCCGCATTCAGAGCTGCCCGAATCCCCCTCGCTTCCACTGAGCAGGAAGGCTGAGCGATAAGATCAAGAACTTCTGTGAAAATCATCTATATTCACATCCTGCCCCAGAGCTGGACTCTTTGTACCTGTCCTCTGCAGAAGGGCACAGCCTGCCCTCCTCCATATGTAAGGGCTCAGCAGGCAGTGCTGCATCCACACTCCGCAGTGTGGCCGCTGTACCCCCAGCATCCGTAATTCAGGGACGAGAGGCTGCAGCTCTCATTTTGCTCCTGCCCATTCAGAAGCTGGGTGGAACTTCATTCCCCCCTATTGAAGCAGATCTCATCCTATCCACTGCTGCCCTCCCAGCCGGCCCAGCAGGATGGGAGAAATGCAACACACACACCTGCCAGATGTTGCTCCCCAAAATCTGAGAGCTGGGCAGCCTGCAGGGTCCCATTGCTCCTTGCCCAAATGCACACTTGCTGCTGCCCCAAGGGACTCAGCCCTGCTGCAGGGACATCTCCAGCACTGACATGGGAGCAGAGCTGGGAGCACTGCAGCCTCCAATCCCTGTACCCTCCAGTAAAACTGGAAGGGCTTAGCAAAAATAAAAGGCTTGCAAGGACCCTACAAACCCAGCTTTAGCTGAGCTGCATCTCCTCCAGTTCCTAGTGCAGGAATTGCTGCCGGGCAGGGCTTTCCACCACCATCCTTCCATGGAGGCCAGCAGCCAAAATGTTGGCTTTGCTGAAAAGGCCATAACTTTTGATGAGCAAAAGATGATTTAGGATCCCTTCCCCTGGCAGTGACGATGACCTGGGCTTTCAGCCCCACGCTGTCAATAAATGCAGCTGTGCCAAGTCAACTTAAATCGGGCACCCCAAAATGAGGTGAACGCGGGGGAGATGAGCTCTTACAGCTGGCTTCAGGCAGGGCTGTTGTCACTCAGCTTTGAAGGGAGCTGCTGGAGGGTGGGAATGTCGCTGTGCTTCTCAGTGCTGGGAGCCCAGTGCCTCCTCTCCTGATCTGTCAGACAGAACCCGAGATAGATCTCAAAGAATTTGCCTGGGGAGGTTTTTCACCCTAAGTAGCCTCTCCCGCTTATCTGCTGAGTGATCAAACAGGAGGTTGATTTATTACCCCTTCTGCTTGATACATGGGCTGCTGCTCAGCCCAGCACTGCGCTCTGCTTTCCCGGCTCCCTTAATGCCATCGCAGGCAGGAGCTGCTCTGCAAAGTAATTACCGGGAGTGTGACGTTCCTGGATGCTTCCCTTCCCTGGAGGCAGAGCTCCACATCCCCGGGGTCCCTCAGCACAAGCTGCACTGTGGCTTCCTCCCCAGCTGTCCCCCATCCTCCTTAGCTTGGAATTGCTGCTTAGAAGCCCCATCCTCTCTTCTGGAGACATGAGGTGCAATCCAAGGCTTTTCTTCCTCTCATTAATAATATATATATACACATATATAGAGATCTTTTTCAGCTTTAGACAGGTAAGTTTCAAGGCAGGGCAGGGTTTTGGATGAAGATGGGGCACAGAGGAGCCTCCTGCACATGATATGGGCACAGTTCTGCTGCCATGGCTCAGCCTGCCCAGGAGGGCTCTGCAGCCACAGCGCCTTTTCCTATGCTCTTACGCCCCAAAGTGTCCCCAGGGTGCACCCAAAGTGTCCTCAAATTATTCCCAAGCTGCCCCGCATGGCTTGCCTGCTGCTGAGCACAATTCATTTGGGATCTTAGAGCATCAGAAATCCCTGCTGCAACGATCTGGCACAGGAATCACAGCTGCTCCTTCGGGCTGCGTGTGATGGGAACAGTGTGAAGCTGCAGCTCTCCACAGAGTATTATGGAAAAGAAATGCTTTAGGACAACGTGCCAGGTGCTGCGAGGTGAGGATGTGAGAATTTGGCTAGAGGGACGTGAGAGCAACTTCGATGTCAAGCGTTGCCAAAAAGCAGCCTCTGCAAAGAGCTCTAAAAATGAAGATAAAAAACCAAAAAGGGAGATGGTGGCTGATGGGGGAGCAGTGAGAGACCAGTGAGATCCCACTGGTTCCACAGTGACAATAAGGGGGCAAAGCAGTAGAAAGCTCTCTTGGCGGCAGGGGGGTCCCACGTGGGCAGATGTGACCAAACTGCTCTTTCTCTCTTTGGGAACAAGCCAGCAGGTGCGTGCTGCAGGGTCGGGCTGTCCCCGCACTGAGACCGCATCACCTTCCCCATCCATCCCCTCGTTGGCCGCAGACATCTCCCTCCCTGCTGCACAAACCAAGGCACTCCCAGGGCACGGTTTGCACTGCAAACGCTGGCACTACTTCAGGAGCTTCTTTTCCAACAAAATCTCCAGCTTTTGTAGTGGTGAAGGAGGAAAAGCCTTCAGGCGTGAGCTGGGCTGTGCAGCGGGGAGCTGTGGCCGTGGAGTTGGGTGTACATGCTGGGGTGTGGGCACAGCTTTGCAGCTGTGGTTCGCTCCTCGGTGCACCCCGGTTTGCTCCAAAGCTGCACCCGCTCCAGTGGCACATTTGTGCTGCCTGGTGTTTGTATTTGAATACGAAGGGAAGAGCTGAGGTGAGCAGCACATTTATCACCGATTTCATTTCCTTTATGGCTATAGATCTCGCATCTCGCGTGCTTGGAGCTGGAAAGCGGAGCGCCGCTTCTCCAAACAGCAGGGCAGCCCGATGAAGCCTGGATGATCCCCTTAGCGCACGGACCGCTTCGCTTTCCGCCTAAGTTTGGCCCCTCCGCCGCGCCGTAGTGCGTTGCCATAGCGACGCACGGCGCGGCCTGGCGCGTGGGCGCCGCGCGATGTCGTACCGCGATGTGCGGAGTGAGTTCCGCGGGGCGGGCACGGGGGGACCCGGGGGCGGCTGTGTTTTACGGAGAAGCTCGTTCAAAGTCCCCGTGTCGCTCTGCGGAGCGTTCTGTAGTGAAATGGCGGGGTCGGTTTCCGTGGTTCCGTCCTTATGGGCCGCCTGGTGTCGGTGGGCCTCAGCCCCGCTGCGCGCTCTCTTTCAGATCTGACCGAGATGCTGAGGGCGCTGGGCTACCCCCGCCTCGTCTCCATGGAGAACTTCCACGCGCCGAACTTCGCGCTGGTGGCCGAGCTGCTGCTGTGGCTGGTGAGGAGGTGGGTACGGGCTGCGCGGTGCTGCGCCGAGTGCTGGGTGTGCGGCAGGGCGGTGCGTCTGCCTTCCATGTACCGCGTACGGCTAACTGCCGCCCTACCTGCATGCGACCACCGGAGGCTGAGGGACCCTCACAGCCACCTGGTCCTGCAACGAAGAGGGACGCCCACAGCTCCATCAGTGCTCAGAGCCCACCCAGCCTCACCCTGGGGGTCTGCAGGGACAGGGCACCCATCACTTCTCTGGGCAGCCTGTGCTGGTGCCTTACTGCCTGTATTGTAACAGAATTCTTCCTTATATCCGGTCTAAATCCCCCCTGTTTTCGTTTAAAACCATTTCCCCTTGCCCTGCCACAGCAGCCCCTGCTAAAGGCTGTCCCCTTCCTCCTTACTGCCCCTTTAGATACTGAAAGGACCCTGCACCCCAACCAGGGGAATGCACAGTGGCAGCTCCTGAAGGCACAGTTAGTTGCTGCCTTATTACAGTTGCCATTGCTCCACCTTGGCCTCGTATAGCATCTGTGTTGTTTCAAAAAGAGGTGCTCACCTACTGCTGTCCTGCTGTGCTTTTACAGCCACCTAACCTTTGTTTAAATGTTTATGGAACTTGACTTTCTAATCAAATTATCTTCTCTCCCCCATGTGAGTGAAAAAATAACCAAAGCTGCTTCTAAGTGGAATATTACAGTGGAAACCACGACAGTGAACTGCTGCCTAACTGCTGT
This sequence comes from Pavo muticus, assembly GCA_016647715.1. Lineage (NCBI taxonomy): Eukaryota > Metazoa > Chordata > Aves > Galliformes > Phasianidae > Pavo > Pavo muticus. Next base: position 2,037,255 of record JACDJE010000128.1, read on the forward strand.
TTCTTTGGCCTGGATTTGTAATTAACATAACAGATGGAAATCTAAGCATAATGGGTGTGTTTCCTGAATGTTGTCACAGTGGTAACAAAATAAAGTAGGGGAATACTTATAAATGACTCGGAAGTGCTGGGATTGAGTTACCTACACGTTATTAACTCTGTTACACACGGGGCCTGCGTGACTTGTTGCCTTCACCTCATGTTTCAAAACATAAATCAGAGATCCCTCATGGTATGTAGCAGCACCACCACACAACAACTGAAAGAAGTTAAAGCTACTGCTTTTTAAAATAGCATTTTTTTAATGTACCCACGTGCTTAAGAAGCTCAGGCTCGTGTGTTGTAACATTGCTGGCAGCCCTGAGCCCAGGAGGGAGGTGATTTAATTTCAGACCAAACCACAACTGAACGCCAGCATCCTTCTCTGTTCAGAGTTGGGCTCACACAGTGACAGATTTTCTGCTGGAGGAGCCTTTTGAATCCACTTTAAAGCACAGAGGATACTTTGCACGTGCCCTGCTCTTAACTGCAGATGTGGTTTGAAAGAGAAGATTGGGGTTTTTTGTCTGTCTGAATGTTGAAAATCTCAAAGCCTTTTATAGGAGCGCAGGACTTTCCCTTTTCTCTTCCCTGGGTCCTGTAGGGTGGTGACTTCTGGAAGTTTCTGCATTTCACTGATGTCTTTTTAAAAGCAGTTCACAAACTTTCAATCTGTTTTCTTCATGTTTCATTCGGGTCTGAAAGCAACATATTTGGAAGGATGTCTGAGGGCGGGGACTTTGTTCTGGAGTGCTTTGAGAGGCTGGAAACGCGTCCGATAGCACAGCTGGCTTTGTTACTGCCAGCAGTGGCCAGCTGGCACACAGCGTTTTCATTCAGCACCTGAAAGCTGGAAGTATTAGCCTGGTGTTTTTGAATTGTGAAGCCACGTGTGATGGAGGTCAGTTTGGTTTCTGTAAGCTCCCTGTGATTTAAGTAGGAAGTTATTTTCTAAGTGTTTTATGGACTTGATGTTGCAGACTCCATTTTGCTCCTTTGCAAAACCCTGACTGAAAATACATATTTAGTGTCCCAAAGGACCAATTCCTGATGGAGAAACATCTCAGGCTTTACAGCTTTTGCATTTTGGGCAAGGCCCCAGCATGGCACTGTGGGGCCCCAGCTGCAGGGGGAGCTGAAGAGCTGTTTGCCACTCTCATACACGTTGGTTTCATTTCCTTCTGACTTTGCCCCTCAGGTGAAGCAGGCTCCATAACCCTGCTCCTGTATTTCTCACCCAAATCCATGCGTGCTTCCACAGGTACGAGCCTCAGTCCGACATTCCTCCTGATGTTGAGACAGAACAGGACCGGGTGTTCTTCATTAAGGCTGTAGCTCAGTTCATGGTACGTCTGCTCATTTCACACTGAAATGCTTGTTCCTCGTTAGCATGGATGATTTTGCTCTCAATCCCTTGCAGTTGCCTTGCGAGGGGTGGCTGAGTTGTGCTGTATCCTTGTGATGTGTGTCAGATTGCCAGCATTGTTTTCTCTCCAAAGCAATCACATTCAGGTTGTGAAGCTGACCAGAGTATTCTGCTCAGGACTGAAAATAAAGAGAAATAGCAAGAAGATGAAAAGGAAGGGAAAGGGAGCTTTCTTTTAGAACTTACTAATAGCAAAGCTTCAGCAGTGATAGAAGGGATGTAAGTCCATCCCTAATCCTGTGTGTAGCTTCATTTAAGTGGTAGGAGTAGGTTGAGTAGGAATATTCCTACTTGATCCAGAGGCTGTTTGGGGCTGTTTGGTGCTCTCTGGGCTTTGTGTTTGCACAGCTCCGGAACAAGGCCCTGTGGATCCTGCTGTGGCAGTGACCCTCAGCTCGCACAGGGCAGGGGCTGTTCTTGCTGACATCTTGTGCTGTTGCATCTGGCTTTACAACACTGGGAGCTACACATCTGATGCTAAAACAGTATTAATCTTTATCACTTCATACTTGGAGTGGACAGAAAAAGGTAAGAGTGGAAGATAGGGTGGATCTATTTAGAATAGGTTCAGAAGAGGTTCTTGGTTATTTACAGCTTTGGATGCCAGGTTCAGTTGTGTGCTTCAGCAGTTATAAACTCAGATGGGCGTTTTCATTATGATATTGAGTCATGCTCTAGCACTCTGTTCTGTGTGCCTTCTCACTTAGAACAATGAGGCACATTTTTCTCAGAGCAGAACTTTTACCACCACTTAGAGCTGCTGTAAAACAGGTGGCTGCACCTCAGCCTTTCCAGACAGGAGGCTGCCTACTTGAACAAGCAGCGCCACTGTGGCAGTCTGGGAGATAGGTGGAGCTGTACGTGGATTCTGCCTTTCTGTCCTAAATTGCCTTGGAGTGAAATATATTTTTTCTTTTAGCTTGGCATTGATTTTCCTCTCTTGAGGCTGAATGGAGCTGAAATTGGAATTCCTGTCTTCAGCCACGTCCTTCGTGGTGTGCTGTGTTGGCTTTCTTTGCGCAGTGGATGTTTAACAGGTTCTGTCCATTTAATGACGTACTGCTCTTAAACTTTAATCCCCACTGTTCCCATGATTCAGTTTTTTTAGATCCCTTCTACTGAAAGGGAGGGAAAGAGAACAAGTTTGGCTTCCCACGTTGTATGCTGGCTCAGATGAGGTCACGGCAGCCAACGTTTTCAGAAGCAAAGAGGGGTTTTTGTACTGCAGGTCCCACAGTGGCCCTGCTCAGAGCACACAGCACCCATAGCCTGCTCTGGAGGCTGCAGGGCCTCCTTCTAGCTGTGCTGCATGCAGGAGGCAGGTGCAGCCACTTGGCAGGAGGTGCAAGAACTGCACTCGTGTCCGTTCTGTGGCAGATGTGTGGTTTCTATGATGCTGGCTTTTCTCCTTTGCTATTTTGAAGTATAGAAAGAGGATATTGTCATTTGTAATGGTGTTTTTCCTTTTCAGAGATGGAAGGCAAGAGGATGAAGTCAGTAATATTGTAACAGGGAATAATTTGAGGGACAATAAAATACTCTGAAGCTGCTGCTGGAAGAGAAGGCAGCTAAATGAGGATAATTGATCTTATTCTTGTAACTCATTAAGGGTGAAATTTACCTCTCTGCAGCATCATCACAAGAGCTGGGCAGCACTTACATTCCACTTAAACTTAATTTGGGTTTAAGTGGTGCACGGGGTTTTTGCTGATCTTCACATGGGGAGGAATTAATGAATAGTTCGAGTTGTTTCATTCAGGCAATTATCTGCAAATGTTCTGACATACAGAAAGCACACATTCAGAAGGATTGCTTTAGAGGTGACAGTGATATGGTGAAGCAAATCTCTTTCCAAACAGGAAGATTTATCTGCTTAAAGCAGACAGCACTGCCTCCAGGGAGAGCTTCTGAGCGAGGTAAGAAGAGGCAACTGGGGGTTTTGTTGTTCTTTGTGACGTGAGGGTTTCTTTCTTTCCAAAGGCTACCAAGGCCCACATAAAGCTCAACACCAAGAAGCTGTACCAGGCAGATGGCTACGCAGTGAGGGAGCTGCTGAAGGTCACCTCTGTGCTTTACAGCGCCATGCACACGGAGGGGATGGAGCGCGCGGACGTCACTGAGGAAGACAGCAGCAAATTCAAGTTTGATCTTGGCTCAAAAGTAAGGAAAGCTTTCACTCTTAGTGTGGGAGCGTTGTGTGAACCTGTGAAACACAAATGCATTTTCTAACTGAGACTTAAGCAGAGAATGTTCTCACAAGGAGGTTGGTGAGGCTTTATCTTGGACTTCCCATGGCTGAGGTTGCAAGTTATGGCTTGTTTTAACCTCTGTGTCCTCTTATCCAGAAGCACAGTATGAGGAAATAGTGGCACCAGATTGGTTATAACTGTTTGGAAATGCTGTTAAAATGGTAGAGATGTTGGAGTGCACAAGGATGAAGGTGCCTTTCTATCTACTAACATCACTGCAACATGAGGGCTTCCAAAAGACTGGTTGGGTTTGGGCCAGTTTGCATGGAACAGAAAGGGAATCTTCATATTCTCCTAACAGACATCAAAGCCATCCGAGCCCTTAAATGCCTTCCTGAGATACTAAAGAAAGCCACACTGTGTTAAATAAGAGTTCTTGTTGCTGCTATGTGTCACTTTTAGCACCTCTTCTGTATCCTAATGTGAAATCTGATTATTTTGTAGCAATGCTTTCTGGTGTCTCCTGTTAGACAGTAATACTGCTGCTCTTGAGATGGCAGACCCACAGTTACTCCTCTGTATGAGGAAAGCACCTCAGAGAAATCATGAGAAAAACCACTTCCAGATGGTCCATGCTCAGTTCTTGCACAGTGTCCTGGTGTACAACTTTTGGTGTCTGCACTTCTGCATCTGAAGGAGGAGATGTTTCTGTTTGCCATGGCTAGCACCTGAACCAACAGGTGGCTGAGTCAGCTTTGAGGAGGTGTTATCATTGACCTGAATGCCTGGGGTCCCACCAGGCAGCCTGTGTCTAAATGGTGCCTAACCAAGGCCCTGTTTAAGCCCAGAGGTGGACCTGCTCCAATTCCAGTGGACAGCTGGAGTTGTTTCAGTCTCTGTGATGGCCTCCTTTTTAACACAAAAGTAAGGAAAATCTGTTGATGATTTTCTTTGTGATATTGTGGATTCTCTTTTACTATTCTGTGCTGTTGCTGTGTTTCCAGATTGCTGACTTGAAGGCAGCTAGACAGCTTGCTTCTGAAATCACCTCCAAAGGAGCAAGTCTGTATGACTTACTTGGCAAAGAGGTAGAGCTGAGGGTAAGTACGTCCTGGGGAGTGGATAGGAACATTTGTTCACTGGGTGCTGCAAAGGAGGAAGGTGCAGAAAGTGTGAGCAGCTGCTTGTAACAGCTGCATCTGCAATGAATGTCTGTTGGTTGCAGGAATGGGTCAAAGTTTGTGTTTTCTTCCCACTCTCATTAATGCCTGGATTGCAGTAAAACTGAGAGAACAGTTTGGCATTTCTCCTTGAGGAGAAAACTGAAGTAGTCTCTGTAGAACTGTTTGGAAATACTGACTTGATGTTTATGTTTTAGCAGTGCTGGTGGATATGTTCTGAAAGATAAATTATTGATGCTCTGAGTTATCCAAGTGCAAGGCTCATTATTTCTGTTACAGTAATTGAAAGGCATGGAAGCCTGCAGGGTACAGATTCTTCAGTTTAATTGTAACATCACCAGCCTCTGCATGAAGTCACAGATGTGTCATCAGACACTTTGCCAATAAGTCTCTCAGTTTGTTCCTCTAATGTGCTTATCTGTAATGCTGGAGGTTATTCCTTTGCTGACAACAGACATTTAAACAAGGGAAGCCCTGGAAGTTCTGGTGTCGTTCTTTGGTAATCTTCAGGTTTGTGATGCCTGAGCTGTGGGAAGCACATCCAGTAAGAGCAGCAGGCTGTGTGCCTCAACAGTTAATGCTCTTAGGTCCTTGCAGGGTGGAGTGCAGGTGTTTCAAGGTGTGCAGAGATTGTGTGAAGCATTGCCATTCCTGCAGGGTATGGCAGCGTGGTGTGCAGCCACATGAAAGACATGAATAGAAGGGAGAGAGCAGTGATAATCCACCTGAATTCAACATGCACAAGTCTTACAGAACAGTTGATGGGTTACTTCTCATCTGGTATTCTTTGCTTAATTTCCTGGCTTCAAAACAGTTTTCACACGAATACCACCTCATGTGCTAATGTTTGCTTTAGAACATTAAGCTGCACTGTTGTTGTAGGCAGCACCTCTTAGGACTCAGCTGAAAGGCCAGGTACGGGCCAGGTCAACATGTCCAAGAAGTACTCAAGCACTGCTTTGAAACTGGGCGTTGTTTAGTCACTTGAAATTGAGGCTTCTAGGAGCCCAAGTGCCTGCAGTGCTGGGCCCTCTAAAAGGGACTTGCACGAGTGCAGAGCACTGAGAACATGGAGTGAAGAATCAAGAGCTGGCTGAGTGCTTCATTGCAGCCACTTCTCCTCGTGCCCATTAAGAGATCCTCAGCATTATTCTGTGTAGGGTGCAGTTTGTCAGAGGACAATTGATTATTTACTCTGGAGAGTGTCTTTCTCACCATGTGATGACTGAGGGCACGAGCTGCAGCCGATGGATTTTACAGAGGGGCTCAGTTTACATCTTGCAAGAAGATGGGACAGGCTGGATTTATGATCTTCAAGAATTCTGTCTGAGGAAAGACAACCTCTGCTGCTGTCTCACTGGCTCTGAGTTTGTGTCCTGAAGCACAGCACAGCCCTGTGGCAGGAGAGTCTGGGAGTGCAGCACAGAAGCTGTGATGCCGTGCTCCTATGATTTGTTCCTGGCTTCAGCCTCCCGAGCAGCCTGTTAGAGCTGAAAATCCCATCTGTTTGGGGTTACAAGGCCAGAAGGTTGCACTGAGCAGCCTTCCCTTTAACCACGTGGCTTTGTGCTTTCTGCTAAAGGCTGCTGATGGTGATGACTTACCTGTTGGTTCTTGTTGCTGTTGGTTTCTTTGCTGTAAACGAGGACTCTGCACTTGCAGTGTGTTTGATGGAGAAAGGGACAAAAGTCAGTTGTAGCCATGGCCTCTTTGGAATGGAAGCAGTGCTGGGGTACGTGTGGGACTGTGCCTGGGAGTGCAGTGGGGATGGTCTCCCCTGGGGCTGTGTCTGTGTCCCACTCATTGAGAGAGCGCTGTGAAATGGGAGCAGTACAAGCACTTCCACACAGTGTTTTTAACTGGGATCTCTGTTTTATTTTCTTATGGAAAATGTATTGACTCTTATAATGAGCATGTGAGTGGATAGGAAGGGATGAAGGATTTGTGTTCTGCTAGGAATTGCAAGGCTCTTCTCAAAATACACCTGTTGCTATTATTTGTTACAAAATAAAAAAGCAGTTTTATAGCAGTTTAGATGCCATAAAAATTATTTGCAGCCCATGTGCTGGGGAAAGCAATCTCCTGAAAATGAGCTGAACTTCAAGCTGTTCTTCTGAGCTGACTGCATACTGCTTGCAGCAGGGAATTGCCATCACCCACGTGCTGGGCACACTGGCTGGCTTTGGCAGCAGTGCCCCTTGTTGCACGGGGAGGTGGTGGGGGCAGGCACACCAGTGCCTCTGGGGGAGGTTGGAAAATAGAAGTGAGACTTAATAGAAGAGATTTCCCCCAGCTCTTGTTTCTATCTTCTCAGGAGCCACAAAGCAAAACCCTCACCCTCAGATAGATAATGGGGCCACTGTAGCTCCTGTGCTTGTAAAACAGATGTAATAGCTTTCTCTTCCTATCTGGAGCTTAAATAGTAATAAGGGGAAATGTTGTTTTATGGTTTTCTGATAGCAACTACACTATGGTTGTGATTCATTATAGCTGTGATTCAGCTCAGGAGCACTAACCTCCCAGAGCTACGGTGCCTCGTGTGTGGCTTGGAGTGTGGCTCTGTGCTTCAGGAAGTAGATGGGAGAGGGAAACACAGAACAAACTAACAGGTAGGAGGTGAGCTCAGCTCCATGGAGCAGTAGGGCTGAGCTGGATGTGCAGTGGGTCACTGGCTCAGCACTCCACCATGCAGCTTGCTGCTAGGCCTCACTGCCTGGGGGGCAGCTGTGCTGTGGAAGCCACTGAAAACTGTTGAAGCTCCGTAGGCTTTGTGTTTTAATCCTGTAGAACTTCTCTACCACGTTCCTGTTTCCACAATGACCCTCTGTAAAGAAACTCCTTTCCAGGTAAGCTGGGCATCTCATCAGTGGGCCCGGGAGCGTGAGCAGCCAGCCCTGCCACTCCCATGTGTGTGTTTGAGCAGCAGAAGGGCAAAGGGAGCCCAGTGTGACAGCCCAAAGCAGCCCCGTGCAGCAGCAGCTCCATCCTGGCCATGGTGCAGCATCCTCAGGATTCTAAAGGGGGTTTCCTTCCCAGAGTTGGTGGCAGGAGGGGAGGATGTCACTGGAAGAATGGGGGTCTATGGTAACCTTGGGACAGGTCATTCATTACTTGTAACCTGATAGATTGGATTGGATCCTCGTTTTGCCTCCCAAGTATTTTAAAGTGATTGAGCTATATGGAGCTCGCTTGAGTATGAAATGAGCTCATCAAGTGAGGGGCTGGGAGCCAAATGCAGTTGTTTCTGCCATCACCATTAAGTCTGATAATGCCAGTGGAAGCCAGTGGGGTTGCAGTTATTTTTGAACAGCCAGTGCTGAGGGCAGGAAGGAATTGCCTGTAATTTCACACCATCCTCCATAGATTCTTTTCTCCACAGCCTGCTGGGATGGGATCCTACGCCTGCCCTTCCCACTCTATTTCAGGTGGGCAGAAGCGCTGTGAGTAGTGGCCTCACGTGGGGAATTAGAACCTTGTGTGTAGATATCAAATCAGTTGCCACTCATTGGAGGTTACTTTTAGTATTTTTTAATGTGAAGATTATTGATTTCCATTGCTTATTTTCTTTTGACATTGCATGGCTGAGTAATGCACGCACTGAATTGTGCTGGTGGAGAGATTGTGCTATTAGAGAGCAATAGGAGAGCAGCATGGTTTATTTCTTCATTACATTTTATGTGCTGAGCCTATTGCATATGTTAAGATGTTGACAGCTGTGACACTGTGCTAATGAATTTGAGAGCACGGGGGTTTTTTGTTCCCTGAGCCTTTCTTTTTTTCCTTTAATCCTCCCCTCCAATTCATCCATTTCCAGATGCTGAAATGGAGGATCTCAGTACCTGGGCTTAGTTAAGCTGAGGTTTTGCTTCTGTTCCTAAGTGAAGACTGCTTCATTTTCCTGTAGCTGTAAAGGAAATGCTGGCATTTGGCACTAATGGGTTGAATAATCTGTTTTCCTTGTCTCTGCGCCTCCTGGGGAAAGATCACCGGGAAGAGTGAAGTAAAACTCATTTTATTTCCTGTAGAAACATGGACTCTAATTCGTGTCACCACCTTTCCTTTCTTCATGGGAGCTCTTTTTGCACGCAGCTGGTACAGGAGCAGTGTGGCAAATTGTTATGCATGAGGGAAATGATTGTTCCGAGCCATAGGTCACTTTAATAAGTTGCTTTCTGAATGAGAACAAATTTCAGCTGAAGGAGAGAAGAGTTATTAAGGGAAGGTCTCTATTAGGTGTACTGCAGATACGTATTGATGTAACGTGTCTGTATTTGTTGGGAAGTGTGTTTGTCTTCTTGGAAAGGTGGCCATATGCCTTTCTGAGGCCTTCATAAATCCATCATTTCCTGACTGCGCTTCTGGTACGTATGTAAACTGCTTTCACAATTAATCTATGGCATTAAAAACAGCCAACAGAGATCACCAAACGTTTCACTTAGGAACACTGGAGGGATCAAAACCTACAGGTGCTCCTTTGCTTCTTTCAGACTGTGATGTAGCTGGTTGAGATTCTGCAGGGAAACAAGAAGTACGTAAAGCTGTGCTCATCTCAGCAGGTGAAAGTCACAGGTGTCCCTTTTGGCCTCACTGAGAATGCAGGTTTTATGTGTGAGAAGAAGGAATGGTGAACAACCCTACAGAAAGCCTTTGGGTTTTAAAGTGCGTTTGGCCCAAACGTTGGCAAGGCAGTTTGCTGCTTCCGCTCTTACCGGCCCAGGCATAGAAACTGGAAAGCTGGAATTCAAAGAGTCTGTCTTTGAATATGCAGAGTACAAATTCTATGCACAGAGGTGTATTTAGCTCTGTTTTACTCTCTTACTGGGACTTCTTCTGCATTGTGTGGCTGTGTGGCCCTGACTTTCCACAGTATTTTATATCCAGCTTTGGAAGAAGATCAAGGCACTTGGAGTTCTGGATTTCTAGCTTTATTCCTCCCTCAGGTGGGTAACGCTGGGTTTGTTTGGGTATGGAGTAGGATGGAAAGCTGTTATTCAGGTTTCTTCCTCCCTGTCTCTCTCTGCACCATTTTCAATACTCAGGATGACCAAAACACACAAACTGACATAATTTCAGCCTCTCACAGAGGGGCCTTACTACCTTAATCTCAGTTAGCTCTAAGCCATGTGAAACTGAAGGAAGGTGAAAATAATCTTTCTTTTGATGCACTTTGCTTGTGCTGAGGGTGGGCAGCACCTATGGTCTGTGTGCCCCTTTTCCTCTTGGCCCTTACTCCATCTGCAACCTTGAACAAACTGTTCAGTCCCTGCTAAGCTCTTGTGTAAGTGATTTCTGTAATTGCGTAGATTAAAGCTCTTAGCAGCCAGATAAAATGGTTCCCAGTCCACAGAGGATGCGTTTCTAAGTACAGGCTGTTGGAATGTGTTACTGCTATGTATGCACACAGTGTAAGTTTGTTCCAAAATTGATGAAGCCATTGAGAATCTCTTTTCCAGCTTCAGCTCGTGACGTGCTTGAATTAAGCTCATAGGAGAGCTGCAGGCGTTCAGATCCAGCTGTGGCACTGAGATGGCATTAGTTAAATGAAGAGAGGTGCCACCAAAGCACTCTCCCCACTCGGTGCTGCGCTGCCTGCCTCTGTTTGTAAGGAGAGAGGTGGCTCTCGCTGAATGGCGGCTGCTCCCTTCGGTCCTCTATGAAAGTTAACTGCACAAAATTGTTTTGTTTTAGCACTGAAAGCATTTTCCATCTGCCAAATGTTCCTTCCGGGCACCTGGTGCTGCCTGGGGGAGGTGGGTAAACTAATTTCTCTCATTTCCTGTGCTTTGGCTGCAAAGCTGCCACGCACATCTCAGAGGTAAAGAGATTTCTAGTGGAAATTGGTGACTTGAAACGTCCAGAGCTCTGGAGGATGACCTGGCTTACTGCAGGTGGGCTTTTCCAGCTGCTGCTTCAGACCAAACCCAACTTAACTCTTTTTGAGCAAAGGGGATGGATGCAAAGGGAGAAGCCAAAATGAAACCTTGCAGTGGTACAGAGAAGTTGAGTGGTGACTGCCCTACACTTCGGGTTGCTTTAAGCATAACCATGGGTATATATTGTGTGGATATGGCGTTTTTGGTTACATGGCTTATGTAACAAAGGATTTTCTAATGAACTTCTCATTAGTGTCTGGCTTAGCATCATTAGCAAACAGATGTGGCACCTTTGCATCTTGTGAACCAGTTATTTCAGCACAGGGAAGGTTTTATCAACTGGCTGGGCCATCTGAATGCCTGTAGCTCAGCGCCTGATGGTTCTGACAAACCATCCTAGCATGGCTGGGGAGAAAATTGCATCCAAACCATCTTTTGTATGTCAGAGCATTTGCCAAGCCTGTGCGACTGCAAGAAGTTCCACTTGGTGATTGGGCTAAATCACAAACACTGTGTTCTGAATGCCTGGCGAGGTTTGAGTTCCCCATTATTCCTAACCTTCCTTCATTAGGCACAAGGTGAAGCTGGGTCAAAACTTCCATTGCATAAGGGGAAATGCACTGACTCAGACTGCCTTTGTTTCTACATCAGAGAGCCACTCCGTATTCCTGTCCCTGAGCACCGCAGCCACCCCACGGCCAAGCTTTGCTGAGGACAGCAGCCCGCGCTGTGGGGCAGCGCTTAGGGAAGTCGCAGCCTTGGTGTGAGCTGTGAGTTTGAGCTGTCTCCGGGCGGCTGTGCTGCACACCTGCTGCCTGTTCCTGCCTCGCTGCAGCTCTGCCTGGGGCCTTTGTGTGTTGTCAGGGTCTGAAGTGCTGAAGATCTCGCTCTGTTGTTGTTGCTGCTGCTTTTTCTTTCTGAGATCACAACCCTTCCCGGAGTCTTCCTTTTATTGTAACTGATAAGGAAATACTTTGAAGGGAGACACTGAGCAGACTTTTGCCTGCCTGCCAGCCTGCCTTTTTGGGCACTCTGCTCTTCGTCCCTTTATACAAAGCACAAAGCACGCTCCCAGCTGCCCGTGCTGCCTAAGGCCATGCCTACCTGGAATAGGAAACACAGAAACAGCTTTGGCTGTGCTGAAGGAGGCATGTTCATTGGCCTCTTGCTGGAAGAGGCATCACAAGCCTCCTCCTGCTCTGGGGCCCCTGCTCCAAGGGTGGATAAGGGGATGCTTCTGTGGGTCTGTGCTGAGATGAGCATACAGGGGCGCAGCTTCGTGGGAGCCTAGAAACAGCAGCAGCCTCAATTAGCTTGGGCTTTAATTTCCTGAGGAAGAAAATAGGCTGCTAGGTAGTAGAAATAATCAAGGCCTTCTGAAGGAACCTTGTAACATCCCTCCCTTACCTTCCTGTTCATACAGAGCTCCACCTAATGATGCGTTGTGTTTGGGCCAAATGGGCTCACAGTGCGTGTTAATCAACTCCCTGAAGAGTGAATGGTCTAAAAGTAGGGTTTTATGACCTGCACACATAGCAGCAGTTACAAAACCTGTATTTGGAGGGAGCATGGGATATAATGCTTCCTGAAGGCAGCAGAAAGTGGTGATGAGGAGGTATTTATGTATGCAGCAGTCTTGCAGCTCGCCAGGCAGGATTTAACTTGGGGTCAGAAAACATTTCATGCAGAGACTTGTACATTGGAAGAAAGCTTTTGTGTCTGCTCCCTATGTCAAAAAAAGATGTTTAGAAACCTCTGCTAGACCTGCACAAGACATACGTGTATTACACAACATTTATCACGAGTGACTTGTGTGCTAGTCCTGCTTAATTACTCACCTTCAGTCCTTGCTGCGCTTCAGAAGACGCACATCCCGTTCCCCATTCATCAGGCATGCCAGGACCTGGTTTGTCTGCTTCTGAGGCACTGTGATGGAAAGCCATAGCTGGTTGGAAATGCTTCACCGGGTAATTGCTAGGCTTGTTTTTGTAGTAGCAGCTCTTCATTTTTAGCCATATATAAAGCTCCTAGAGGGGGGGAAATACCTCTGAAGGCAGTGGGGGGTGCATTAGCAGGAATGGCAGCGTCGTCCTGGCCCTGCTTTCTGGGCCTGGTCAGCGCGTTTGGCTTTTCTGTGCGGTGGCATTACTTGGTGGCCAGGCAGCCTGTGGGTTTGGGATGGCTTTGGTGCACCCAGGGAGATGTGCCAACAGGGACGTGGTGCAGAGGGAGGGAGTGAGCTGGTGTGGGAGCCGGGGCACCAGCACGCAGCAGGGATGTGCACTTGAGTAAATTATTTACACAGATGGTGTTCTGAAGGCTTCAGGGCCAGTGGTGTTTCCTGGAACAGCTGCAGTACAGTTTTGCTTTAAGGGAATCTGTCTTCACTCGTGATGCCCAGGCTGGTGCAACTTGGGCAGAGCTGGTTTGGGGTCAGCTCTGCATCCCATGCGCAGTGCCCTGTCAGGCCTGGCTCTGGGCTCTGCCTGGTGGGCAGGCAGCTGGCTGGGATCTGACAGCTTCCCAACTTCCTAATGACATTCTCATTTCCAAAGAAAACCAAGTTTTTGAGCGCCAGGCAGCCAGCTCATTCGGTAGTGCTCCCAATTGGCTTTGTCCAAAGCGAGATGCAAAACTTGAATTAAAATCTCAGCTGCTCCACGCTACACCAAACAGCTGATCCTGAGTGGGTGGAAGTGCCAGCCAACGTCGTCTCTTATGTGCTTTTGTGCATTTTCTTTAATAATTGTCAGCTTTGGTTCATCAGAAATAATTTTACACTTGGCTTCCGTGATTTTTAATTAGTATTTATTGTGTAAAACTATGGCCAGGGAGCTCCCTGAGCACTTGGAACAGGAAGCACCAGTAAGTGGTAAACAACCAGCTTGTCCACGAAGGCCTCTCTGCTTTTGTATATGTTTGTTTTCCTAAGCTGTAATTAGCAGCCTTAGTCCTAAATTGCTCTGCTTCGTAACTCCTCTGGCATCAATCATTTTTTCTATATTTTTCACCTCTCCAGAGAGCTCTATTTTTGATGGTTAATTTAAAGGAAACCTCTTGCCTATTATAGTATGCGTTCTGATTAGTACACCTAATTGCAAAGAGTACATTACTTTAAATGACCAAATCCCTGCTTTTCAGTTTGGTTTCATTTGCACACTTTCTTTTCTTGAGTGGCTGGAGTTGTGAGTACAGCTGGTGGCATCGCAGTGCATCCATCCCTTGTGTCTGGGCAAAGTCAGGATGTTGGGTTGCTTTAAGCGTACAGCCTGCTTGTACCACGAGCACACACACAGCTCTAAGAGTGGTGCCACTTGTCACGTCAGTGTGTATTTCATACGGTGAGAAGTAGTGGTGGTGACAGGGTGGGCTGGCAGGAAAGCACGCCTGGTTTGCTCCTGTGGGGAGGTTTGTTACCTGGAAGTCATTTCCTTCTATTGCTAATGGCTCAGTGATGTAATTAGCCAGCTTTGATGATGTAGAGGAAGTGCTTTTCATAGCGTCTTTGTAGTCTCTGTGGAGTGTTCTGTTTTCCTCCAAGCACACCGGTGTGAGCCACCTTCTTTTCAGCCCTCCTCAGTGAGTCCATTTGCAGGGCCCTTCCTCAAAAGAGATGCTACAGCTTAAAGCTTGCCCTGCAAGAGTTCTCACAGGGCTGCAGGACGTGTCCCAGTGACAGACACACAGGGAAGCTGTTCCAAACATCCACTGAATAAATGGATGGAGCTGTACGTGTGGGAAGCTGCAGTGGCCTGCCTGAGTCCTCCTCTCAGTTTGGTTAAGCCTGGTTCAGCAGTCAGGTCAGGAAGGAGGAATTTCTACCTTAGCACCACCCTAATTGGCCTGGCAATGCAGGCAGGTGTAACTGCAGGGCCGAGCCTCCTGCTGGAAACTGGTGTGGAGTTCTCCAAGAAGACTGTGGTCCGTGCATGAAACTTCTGTGGGAGGTGGAGGGAAGGTGGCAGAAGACCCATCAATCTCATATGGGCAGTTCCAGCTTCTTAATCAGACGTTCTCTGGAGAGGTGCTACTTCCATCTTGATCCACCTGTTACCAAATGGTTTGCCAACATCAGATGATTTTAAGGACTTGTAGCTGGAAAAACCTCCCACCTTTTCTCCTAAATCAGCCACCAATCCAAGGTTTTCATTTCAGCCAGGTTGATACAAGACATGGTACAGATGAGGGCATGGTGAGTACTAAGCCCACCTGTCCCCAGAACTGCTGTGGGCGTTTGTTTTGGGGTGGTTGGTTTTTTTCCTCCTTTGGGCTATAAACAAGAAATGCTGCTTTGATGAGGAGGTTGAATCATTTGGGACCAGAATTGGAGAAACCCATACATCTGCATCACCCCATCTTCATGTGGGTGTAGGAAGCACCTGGAGGCTGCCTTAATTGCTCTGTGTCGACCCCAGCCTCACTCAGCTGACCTTTCCACAATCTCCCATTCTTTTAATTGTTCGAGCCTTGGTGCATAAAAGTCCTGCCCCATTTGTTTAGCAGATGATTGAGTTGTTGTTGTTTGGCCATCCTCTGCTCTGCAAGTGTTAATTTCTTGGTGTCGTGTTTAGATCTATGTATGGATTTTTATTTCATAGGAAGCAAGAACAGAATCTATTGCCAGACCTTTGGAGATAAACGAAGCTGAGAAGATGATGAAAGTTGCCATTGACTGCGTTCTGGTAAGCAAATTGGTGTTTGTCTTATTGCAGAATCATCCTTCCTCTCTTCTGCTGGGCCAAGTAATGTTCCACCTGCCTAGTTAACAGGTAACGTGGAACTTCGGTTCATGGCCAGTGCGGGTATTGGTCTTTAGGTGACATTAGATGTGTAAACACAAATTCATCGAGGCAAAGATTGGTATGTGATGATGCTTTGTGTTGTGGTAATGAAGAGTCACTGGTGATCTTGGTGGTTTCTTGGTAAGTAAGTTGTGTTCAAAATGAACAGACCTGTTAAGTGTAACTGATAGCTTTCCTTGGCAGAGCGCAAGAGGTGTTTGCACAGTGAGGATGGTGAGCTGGCAGTCAGAAATCACAGCCTGCAGCAGGACAGGTGTGCTTTGTTAGCAGCACCTAGGGGAATGTGCTAAGAGCAGCCCTGCTGCCAGCTTGTTGCACTGTATGGCTGTGTTGGTTTCACACCCAGATACGTTCCTCCAGGAGAGGATTCCACGTAGATACTTCAGCTTCCAGTTGAAGTGACTTTGCTGACAAACCCTAGGTGCTGCAGTCACCACAGCTGCACTGAAGGACAGCTTCCCTTGGCTTCTCTTTTGGGAGGAAAGGAAAGCCCCTCCTGCACTTCAGTCATGTTCCCTGCCTCTGTCCAGGTCTCAGCAATAGCTTCAGAAGCTCTGGAGGAATGATTGACTTCATCAGCACAGGAATGGACATCGTTCATTGTTTAAACCACGTAAATATTAGAATCACAGCTACAAGGGATATACTTGGAACCCAGAATGTGTTGGTACCCCTGGAGCTGTGAAGCTGGGCTCTGCAAGCAGGATAGCTGAACTGGGAAGAGGATGAGAAGAGCAGGCACTGGTTGGGGCATGCCTGGGCATCATTGTGCTGCTACTTTGAGGTGCCTTGGTCTGTCCTCATCTCTGGAATGCTGTTCTTGCTCTGGTGCTTGGGCTCTGTACCTCTGAACCACTAGCTGCCCTGATAGGCACTGTGCAAGTAGAGTAGTTAATTAAATCCTAGTGAATACTGCAAGTTATTAAGCTGCAAACTGTATCCAATCCAGTTCTGTAATTACGAGGCACGGAGTTCCAGGTTTAAAAAGCCAGTGCATAATCAATAGATGCTTCAGGCAATCTTTCTTTTTATTTCTCTTCCTACTTGCAGCCCATGTGAACTCTAAATGTTGTTAATGTGCATTGATATTCTAAGCAGTAGTGCTAATAAAATAACAGGAAAATATTAGAGCAATTGGCTTCTTGAGGATATCAATTTAGCACATACCTCAGCTGGTTTAGTTCTGGTCGCTGAAATGACCTATTGTAGCTGAACAGCAAATAGTAATTACTGCTGGGGCTTCAGCAAATGTGAAGTCCTCTGTCCCCCTTACTCGTCTAGAGCATGAGCACACTGAATGAACTCGTGTTTAAACAGGCTGAAATATTCCCACTTTCCCCTCCTTATTCCTGTGATGTGTTACAATGTTTGGGATGCTTCTGGATTTTGAAAAGATGGATTCAGGGAAGGGTGAAGGCAGTGGGAGAGACTGACTGCTTTTATCTAAGTGGCTTTTATCAGGAAAGAAAAAAAAGCATTGACAGAATCCTAAAAACTCACTAAAATGGTACCAAGAAATAAATGCATTTCTCTTCTGTGCTTATTCAGATGCTTACCTGTTGAGAGATGACCTTGTGTCCCATCAGATCTTGTGAGGAGGGCATCATTCCTTCCTTGTTGATGGAAAGGAAGGAGTTGAAGCCCAGGACAGCTGTGTTTGTGGGTTTGTGGGTTGGTTTTCTTTCTTTCTTTAAGAATTTTTGGAGAAAGAAGCAGGTATTCTAATTAGTAAACGTCTAGGTAGTTCATTATCCTGGCCACAGAAAAAAAGCTTTTTAATTGTCATTGCTTTGCTGGTTTATCTTCTAGCTCGCTGTTACAAAGTTATTTGAAGGCATGCAGTAAGAGATGATACAGAAGCACAATCAACGTCTGATAGATAATTCTACTTATTCCAGTGCAGGCCTTGGTTCACCATGCTTCTCTTCTAGGAAGAGGTCCAAAAGACCAAGGACATGTTGAGTAATGTGGCTTTGGACGAAGCCAATTTGGAAGCCAAGATTGAAAAAAGGAAATTGGAGCTGGAAAGAAGCCAGAAGAGGCTGCAGACCCTGCAGAGCGTTCGGTAAGGATTATAAACTGATTATCCACTGCATAAACGAGCATCAGCATGAGCGATGGCACTGTGCATCCTTAATGCTTGGAACAGCGAGGAGTGAAGTCTGGAGAGACTGAGATGATGGCTCGTGGGAAAGATTTTTGTCATTAGTGGTGCTTAATCTGGATTGTGATTATTTCTTTTTTTCAGTTTCTTTGTATTTGAAGTCAGGTTATCGGGGCTGTTGAAAAACCCCAGGATATTATTTGGTGGGCAGCTTACCTGCTGCTTGAACTGCACGCAGTGGCCAGGTAGCACTTAGTTTGTATGTTGTCTTTGAGCATAAATGGTGCCAGGTGGCTCTGCTGAAAGTGATGTATTCTCTGTTCCCAGAGGCTTCTGACGTTCCCAGCCACCAAGGTGACTGGCATTTCCTGTTGGGATGTGTTCTCTGGGCAGTGACACAGCCTGCCATAAAATGTTCAGATTCACTGTTTGGGTTGATTTCACACCCCTTTGGTTAAATTGCAGGCTTATACAATGTAAAAGATCCTTCTCTGTTTCTGAGAGAAAAAAAATATATATAAATGAGAGAAAGATGAGTGATGGAAAGAATAACAGTGGATTCATAGTCATGTTTTGATCTGTAACACTTCAGTGCAAGTATGCTGGGTAGATGTGAAGCATCAGACAGCAGAAGCATTCTGTGGGGCTTAGCTGTAGGTGAACTGATAAAGGATATCATCAGTACCAGCACTAGTTGTGCTTCTGATGACACAGCATAGCTGTTGCAGATATGTCTCCAGTAGAGAAGTTGGCTTCCCAGCCACACAACGAGCACACTTGTTGGAGTTATGGGACAGGAGGATGCTGTGTTTGGAAAGAGGTGGTGGATACACACTGACCTTTCATTTGCTGTGTACAATTTTCACAGGATAGGTTAATATTCCTTCCTCTCGTGCTTTTAGTCTTGAAGTAGTGTGTAACCTTAAAAAGAGAAGGTCCTTCTAGATTGGTTTTGTAGACATGGAAAAACAGCTGTGAAAATGAGAATGCTGTTTCAGAGTTCTTCATGTACAGGTCTGTATTTCTCTGAGCAGTTTGTTCTTATTGTCTCCAGTCCTGCTTTTATGGATGAGTATGAGAAGATTGAAGAGCAGCTGCAGAAGCAATACACCAGCTACCTGGAGAAATTCCATAACCTAACATACCTGGAGCAGCTCCTGGACGACCAACATCGGACTGAGCAGGAGATGTTTGAGGTGAAACAGCTTAGGAATGCTCAGCAGGACTCTGTGTTCTCTAGTCCTTGGCCCTGTAGCAGGAACTGTTGTAGTACCTGTTACTTGCTGTAGAACCAGCTCTGAATGACTGGCAGTTCTCTGACATGCAGTAAAGTGGCAGCTCTCAGACAAACATGATGCTGCTTTGCTTTTCCAGTTGGTGAAGTTAAACCAGTGTGATGATGCCCCTTGCCAGGCTCGCTTTCTTTGATTCTTTCAAATGACATTTTTTGATCATAGCATCATAGAATGGCCTGGGTTGAAAAGGCCCACAGTGCTCATCCAGTTCCAACCCCCTGCTATGTGCAGGGTCGCCAACCACCAGACCAGGCTGCCCAGAGCCACATCCAGCCTGGCCTTGAATGCCTGCAGGGATGGGGCATCCACAGCCTCCTTGGGCAACCTGTTCCAGTGCCTCACCACCCTCTGGGTGTGAAAGATTGATCGTGAGGAATATTTTCAGTGCTCCTTATTTTCCATTTGCTATGTTATGTGCTAAGAGCTCTTAAACACTTATTTTATTGTCTGCCAGTGACTGCTGTGTAAGGGTTTGTGAGCACAAGGCTCTTCGGTTTTCTCATAGTTGTTGTCTTCAATGAAGACATAGCAAAAGTATCACTGAAAGGATGAGTTAAGTTGGAATCCTCTCTCAGAGACTTCTTGTTCATAGAACTCTTTTTGTGTAGATTTGCTGAGTTGTATCAGCTCAGTGTGATTCTCAGTAGAAAACACACATCTCTATCTCAGCTTGCTTGATGCTTTCCTTTCCTTTGGGTGTTTATTGGACTGCAGCACTTTCAGGCAGCCTTTCATTCAGCTTCTGCAGGTTCATGTTTTACTGATGTTGGGTTTTCTTCTAGCAGCCCTTACTCAGCATGTTTCCTGTTTTCATTGGAAAGAGAGATTTCAGTGCTCTCCCCTTGGGCCTTAGTATTGGTGGGCGTGCTGTGCTTTGTTGGAGTGAACCAGTGCTTCCACTTCTTGGCTTTTAATACTGCAGATCGTTACTTCTGTTGTCAACACAACTCACTCTTGTTCCTGGCAGAAATATGGGGGAGCTGTGCGTGTTCCTTCTGTCTGCCCATGGCTGCACCTTTTGCTTTGGCCATGGCTCTGAGTGCCAATTGACTGGAAAACAAACGAACAACCAAGCAGCCAGCAAACCTTAAGTAATTGGCCATCAGTATTCATACTTGCATTGAGTTATAGTAAAATGCTGTGACCTGTACTCAGGCTGGAAATAAGGTATGGTAACCTTATAGTCCCTCTTTGATCTGCCTCTGCAAAGCACAGAGCGCTTCACCCCAGGCTTCAGACCTTTTGGCAGGATGGGTAAAATGTAGTGATTTCCCTTGCCTCTAGGACACAGAAGAAGCACACTGTGCTTTGTACAGAAGGATAAGACATTTTGCTGCTGAGGAGAAAGTAAACCTTTATTTTAAAGTACTTGTTAATTGCTGCCAGCCAATTTCCCGTTCATCTCCCCTTCTGTAAGCTATCTGTGTAGATGCTGTTCCACATTTCTAACCTGTAGTTAGCTTAATGTTTCCACGTCTTCTTTAATAATGCTCTAGTTCTTCCCCATATCTTTGGCCAAAAAAAAAGGCCTCTATTAAATCCTAATCTTGAAATGAAAGCTAAAATCTGATTATTTTTTTCCCTTCTGTTCAAATGTCGTTGAGACTTAATACCAAAAGCAGAAATGTTTTGAATATGAGTGCCTGGAACTGCTTATAAATTCATGCACAGAAGTTAGTAATGACTTGGCTTACAGCTCGTGAGAGGGTTTTTATTAAAAGATAATAAGATGAGGGAAAAGCCTTTGTCATTCAGGAGAGTTCTGTGATGAGAATCTGAAGAGCACTTTTCTTTTACCTTTGCTCATTCCTTCTGTGAGACACCCAGAGAATCCACCCATGTACTCTGGCTTTTCATCCATTAGGATGAGCAGTCAGCAATACTTCAGCGCTGTCTAGAATTAAAGTGTGTAAAGGGCTGTGACAAAAAGATGTGGATTTTGTGCCTACTTCTGTCACTTGTTATATCTGGTGTGTATTAGCAGGCATCAGAACTGGCAACATCTTTAATTCACATGTGCTTGATGTTAAAATACCACTTAGTCTTCTGCACTGGAATGTTCTTGCCCTGGCTGGCAGCCTGCACTGGATTGTTTCTTACTGTGATCTCAAGTGATAAAGTTACCTGTGCTTAAAGCATCTTACAATGCATCGTGTTGGCTGCAGTCAGCATGGAGTTCACCTCTCAAGTCTGGATCTACAGCTTGATCCTAATTCTGAAAGGACCCTGAGATCATCTCAGTTCACTGCCCGTACATTGGAGTCTGTTAAATCTTTTCCCTAGGGAGTGTTTGGGATAAAAAAAAAGAAGTAAAAAAGAAAGAGGAAAGTAGCATGGAGAGCAAGAACAGAAGGCTGGAGTATCTAAAATACATAGAATATTTAACGGATGTGGCTCCAAATGTCTCCTTGTGGCAGCAGTCCAGCATGAGTCTCTTGCCAACCTGGAACCCTGTGGCATGCCTCTCAGTCTTGGTCTGCTTTTCAGGTAGTGCTTCCTTACTTTTGGCTGCAAGGTCATGAAGCAGATCAGTGGGTGCCTTATTGCAAGCCTGAACATAAGCAGTTTGCTCCAAACGGATGCATGCTGTCACTGAGATTATCATCTCTGTATCATTTTCAGAATCAACAGAGGAAAAATAACAAGGATAATTGCATGTAATCTGTTTCAATATGCAGCCTCTTGAGCTGTTAAACACTCTGGAAGTTGTGTTGGTTTTTTTTTTTCAGTTGTATTTGTCTTTTGTTCCACCAAACAAATCTTAATTATCTTCTGTAGTGGAAGTGAGAGTCAACTCTTTTATCATTGCCATGCGTTTGTTAAATAGCTTGCTAGGAAAAAGCAAGGGCAATGCAATTAGATTAATCCAGCACTCCAGGTGCTGTTCAGCACTGAGAACTGATTCCTGGACACCCTTCTTTGACTCATTGAATGTTTTCTGAGAGGAACTTCTGTTCTGATTGAGAGGCCATTGCTGAATAATGAGACTAATCTTTAGTGCCCTTAGCCTCAAAGCTGTTCTGGTACCCTGCTGACGTTGCACAGCTAATGACATAGGCCAGAGTGCATTTCCTAATTAGAAAAGTGATTTAAAGATTGTACCCAAACACACAGTTTTAATTAAGTGACATTGAGCAGCTGGAGCAGCGTGGCCTTTCCAAACCACGGTGCTGGCTCTCTGTGTGGGTTTCTTTGGTTTGTTCTTTCAAGTGGTGAATGTATGACTGCATGGAGAGCTGCACTCTGCAGTCCATGCTGTTGTGGTGTTGAGCTTCATATAATCATAGAATGGTTTGGGTTGGAAGGGACCCTTAAGATCCTCTCATTCCAGCCCCCTGCTGTTGGCCAGGACGCCTCCCTCTGGACCAGGTTGCTCACAGCCCCATCCAGCCTGGACATTCCCATCCCTTTTCCCACCCAGTGTGTGCAGTAACACAGAGCACTGCCTGGAGGAGAGCTGGCAGACATCTCCTGCCAAGCACTGCGCTGAGAAACATCCCTCAGCATTAGGAGGATCTTGAAGGCTTGCTATCGAATCTCAGCCAAACGAATTGGCAGAACTGAACAGGTAATTGATGATGAAATCACCTCCTGCAGAGTACCTGCCTGTATGATGTGGAAGCACTCTGAAACGTATGAGAAATCTGGAATTGTGTCTGCCCCCCACTCCTCGTGGGCACGTCGGGAGTCCTCACATGACTCCTGCTTTGGGTGAATTTCTCATACGTATTGACAAAGTGTCATGCACTATTTATTACTGGAGCCAAGGAATTCAAATAAGGGCATTCTGTCTTTGTGGTTTCCTTCGCCTCTTTTTTCATTTCCAATCACCTCCTTTATTCTGTTCTCTTGTGCTGCTCACACCATTAATCCGCCTTGCAGGAGCATGGATTGATGTGCCACGTCTTCCTGAAGATTTGTTCTTATTTTTCTACTATGTAAAACGAGTCGGTGCTGTTCTGTAGCTTTTGCCCCATTTTTATGATGAAATTGGTTCTGATGTTTAGGCATTACAGTTATTGGAACTTTGGCTGCTATAAAATTCCAAGTTTATGGGGTTTTCAGATTTGTGGGCTGAGTTTGTCTGCAGACTGTGATGGATGCCCGTCCTTTAAAGGACAACACAGGCTTTAAAAGGCTTTTTTGGAACTAGTTTGTGTAATGCCAGAGTAACTTAGCAACATCCCCTAGCACTGCTGGCCTGTTTTTTCTAGGTGGAATTTATTCTTTCTTGTTCTTCTCAGAGGACATTGCTCAAGTACTTTCTTCTCCTTCAGCTGCTTCCTCATAGGGTATTTTAAGGCTGCTTCTATGATGGCACTGTGAAATCTCAACAATAAGAAATACAACGGAAGGGTGGACACAAGGAGAAAGATGTTCTAAGCCACTCAGCCCTTCTCTCTGGTTGGAGATTGCTTAAACCCATTTTCTTTTCATCGTTGTGCTGAGTAAGCAGTAAGCAGTAAGCAGCCCGTCGTGACGAAAGTTTAAGCCAGGGAAAAGAAAAACACACAAATGCAGTGTATGGTGAGTTTCTCTTTGCAACCCGCCCTGCCCAAATAAACCGCCTTCTGCACCGACCTGATGCTTCCCTATCAGAGCTCCTGGCCTGAAGCTGTTTTGTTCTGAATATGTACCCAGTGGGATATCCAAGTTCTGCTGCACTCTGAGATAAGCCTTGGTTCTGTGCTTTGTATATCTTTTGCACTGTACTGCCCCGTTTGAAATACTAACATTCCCATTGCAATGACTGCTTTCTGAAAGAGCCAGGCAGGAGTTTAGGATGAAAAGCGGTTGGTTACAGTCTTTAATCTTCTAATGTACACTTGAATTATGACTGCTTGGTAGCATTTTTATAGGTACCAGGAGAGTGCTCCTGGTCCAGAGTTGCTAAATGACATTGAATATCAGAAGTAAAAGTAAGCACAGGCATCTTAATTGTTGTTGCTTCTGTTTTGGCCTTTAGTCCAGCATACGAGTCTGGCAGCCCTGGTGGGCTGAGATGTGCCAACCCCAAAGGGGAGAAAAATGTGGAGAAGGGAGGGGAGGAGGAAGGGAATGCAGAGGGAGAGAGCAAGCTGAGCATAGGAGGAAGGAGCACAGGAAATTGCTGGCCTGAGAAATTACAGTCACACAAAAGGAGAAGATTGTGGAGACAGAGAAAAGGTGGGACAGCGTGTGAAGGGCGTCACAGACAGATGGAGCTGCACAAGGAGCTGCTGCCCTGTGCATTGTTTCCACTGAAGCAGAGGTCTGCAGTTCCCTACCAACATAATGGCAACTGGAGTTCGATCTCAGGGGTCGCCCTGAACGCCCTGCAGTGGCTGTGTGCGTGCCTGCTGCTGGTGCCTCGCTGTACTGCCTCGCATTAAGAGCCTTAGCACAACCTTTGTGGGAAGTGAAAACAGCTGAGATGAAAGTTTCTCAGCACTCAAAGATCCACGTATCTGTTAGGATTCACTTGATATCTGATGTACCAGATGGGTAAATAAAGCTCGCCTTTGTCTCCCTAGTGGTCTTCATACTTGACAGATTCTAGAACTTATTATTTTCATAGATGTAGGGATCAAACAGGAATTGATTAAAACCCTAAAAATGCCACATAAACCACACTGTATTCTAATGCCCGATACCCCCTAGGTTGGCTTGGGGAGAATAAAACTGATATTCGTGAAGTCTTAACTATCTTCTGCTAGCTCAGGAGGTGCAAGTACAGAACTGCAACTCTGTGTTGACAGCACTGTTTTCACTGGCCTAACTAAATTCACAAAGGTGAGATTTACCTCCATGAGCTAAAGATATGTGGGAAAGCAGAGAGGTTTTTAATAGGCCAATACCCACTTGGGGATAAAGGAGAAAAAGCTAAGAGTGCTGTGGCAGGGGTTGGTGGCAGGAGGGTGATGCAGGAATGCATTCTCACATCAAATTCAGCCACAGATCTGAGAAGTGGGATTCATTAAGAGAGTGGAGGGGACTGGTAGGACTGAGGATGACTTCCCAGGACAGCTGCTAAATCTTCTTGCACTTGTTATTGCTGTGATTTATTTGGAAGGAGCTACTTGTTACAGGTTCATCACCTGGGAGGTTTTCTGACCAACAGCAACACTTAAACTGTGCCTTCAGCTGCTCCTCAGCAGTAAGAGCGAAGAGGACCCTGTGTGTCCGGGCTGGGTGCTGAGCTGGGATACAGACACCTTGCACAGGCTGCTCCACTCCTATCCTGCTGCTGCTGCAAAACCAAGCTGGTCCTGTTGTGTGTGAACTGCTCTGCAGGTGGAGATGGCTCGGGGGGACAGGGCCCAGAGTGTGCAGTGTAGTAATTGATGGGCAGCTTCCTCATCGTGCCAGAGCTTGTTTCTGTGAGGCATGAGATGTAACAGCTTTCAGTGATAGCAAGGCTTGGAAATGGTGAGAGCTGTTAGAGATCAGACACCACGGAGCAGCTTGGCTTTCAGCTCTTAGCTTGTCTTGCTGAATTTCTTCTGCAGTAACCTCCCTCCTGAAGACACATTATAGGATAATGGGATCTATTTTGTGCATTTCTGCATTTCAGTTTTTAAGTATTCTCTTTACCCAGTCTTATTTGGTAAGAAGATAGGATAAGAGGATTGTTTATGTGGCAGTCTCTCTGCCTCCTCTGTCTCCCTGCGTTATGCTTTTGAATATTCAGAAGTATTTCAGGCATGTGAATTGTGTAGCAGAAATCTGGCTTGGATTCTGCTGGAAATAGGAGGCAATCACAGCTCGCTTGAAGCAACACTGATCAAGTGGATCAAGTTTGGGTTTTTTTCCTTGGAGATCAACACACAAAATCATTACCAGAAACCTCTTGCTATGTGGTTACAAAGCAAGGAGTTGGTTGAAAAAGGTCAGATAACACTTATTTTGAGACTGGTGTTTTACGACTGATTTGCAGCAAATGACATAAGTAGGTACTGTTAAAATGGTGTATGTGGCATGTAGGAGTTTTGTGCTCTGCTGCTGCACGAGGTACTTAGCAGCAGAGAGAAGCAGCAAGGAAATAGTGGCATTTTGATTCACACAAGTGTGCATGATCTCAAAGTGACAGACAGGTTGGTTTGTATGTGATGTGACATAGTAAGGTAATCCTCAGATTTCCAGCTGTGTAGAAGCAATCTCTAGTTTAGTTCTGTGAAATGCATGGAAATGAAACACTGCACAGTTATGAGTGATGGACTTGTAGGACGGAGCCTTTGTCTGATTGATGCCCACCTCGTGCCTGAGCTGGCACTAGGAGTTATGGCAACTTCAAGAGTCCTTCCCTTACTTCCTTCTCTGAATGCTCCAGAACGCTCCTGGGGTTCACTGGAGTGGATTCTGACATTGATAGATGCCAGTGGGCTAAAATGTGAGCCATGCCACTGCAGAAGCATTGCAGAAGGGTTGAGCATCAGGATTAAGGACAGGTAAGGAATCCTGGGGCCAACAGCACATCTTTCTGCCTGGGAACCATGCCATCTCCATCAAGGGAGATCTGTTTGCATCAGTAGTGTTGTCTTCTTTATTCTTCTCTAAACCATCACAAAGGGCAATCTAAAGAAAGCTTTATTCCTGTCTTCTAACATCGCAGCTGGAGCCTTGTCCTGGCGAGCAGGAGCTGGGATCTCCTGTGTTGTCTCCTGTCTCTAGTTTCAGTGCTAGGGCTCTAACAGCAGCACTGCTAAGACAGAGGCTTGCTGGCACTCCTTCTTAATTTGGGGCTTTCTGGGTAGAAAATAAGAGATAAACCATGTCAGCCACCTGCAGAAGAGATTATTTGCTCTAAGAAGCATAGATTGTATCGGAACTAATTGATCTCAAGGCGAAAGGCAGCAATGCCATGATCACCTCCTGGAACCGAGGCTCGCCAACAGCTACTGCTCTTTAATGACATAAATGCTATCCTTGAAAGGAGAGAATAATGGTGGTACCCCTTGGAGCACAGAGGGTTTGTGCTACCTGTGGCACGGAGCAGGTAATCCTGACATTAGATTCTAGCAGTCAGCGCCTGCTTTGTGGTGGTGAACGAGACACAGCTGTGACTGCTAACTTCCAATCAGTACCAATTGGGTTTTAATTTCTTCACACAGTGCCAGCTGACCTCAGGTTTACCTTGCAGAGTTGTACATTAATTCGAATAAATCACACGTCCAACCAACATTGCTAGTAAGTTAGTACCATAAAACATAAAACCTGGAAGGAATGCTCGATGAGCTGTTATTGAGTCATTGTAATTCACATCTTCCACAAAAGGGAATTGGATAAATAGAGAGGAATTGCCATAATAGTAAGCCTGCATTATGTCTGATGATGACTACATTTGAATCTCAGGATGAAGTCCACCCTATGTGACACAATCTCAGACAGTAATGAATTCCTGAGCGTTAGTGCTGACTGGAAGCTTGTATGAAAGCACTTCAGATGGAAAATTCTGGGCAGAAAATGCTATTCTAGGTCCTTTCTTTAATTTTTTTTTTCTTTCTCAGTTCTGCTTGCTTCTGTCACTCAGTGCTGGGGATGATTTAGAGCCCTGTGATCTCACCTAGCTTTGTCTTGCAGTCTCACTGGTTCCCTTCCATCCCTTCTGTCTGTCCGTGATCCTGCTGAGCTATGCTCTGTCACAGGTGGTCGTAGAAATCCTCAGCAGTGTTTTCAGTGCTGCACTGCCTGTAATGTTCTTGCTCCCTCAACTGATCAGTGGTTCCTGGATGGTTCAGGAGGATTTCTTACGTCCTCCTGGGGCATTTAATTGCAGGCCTTCAGTCAGCCTTATTGAATGTGGATCTTAATGTGAAAGGAGAAACTAAACCCAGTGTAAATGTGCCCATAGGCAGCACACTTACACTGCTTCAACCAACCTAAAAAGGCATTTATGCTTGTACTTATTCTGGCGAATCTTGACATTGCAGCATTCCTCACATCCAAATGGCCCAGCTGATGTGAGCACTGGGCTGGCTCTGGCTGGTGGTACGGCAAGGTGTGCTCTGGGAGCAGTGTTGGAAAACCAGTTCAGGAACATTTGGTATAAATGTCATCTCTTTTTAAGAAGGCTTCTCCACATTTATGATGCCTCCTTCCCTTTATTGTTAACCAAATAGAAGTGGGTAAGGGAATAGTTACATGAATCTGAGAAGAAGTGACCCATACTGTATAAGGCGCACACATGGGTGTGGGGGAAACTGACTGGCTAAAGAAGCAATGAAAGAGTGTGCATGTATGCTTGCAGGAAGGAACCCTGATTGCTGGAGCTTCAGGAAGAGAGAGGGGGGTGGGAAGGTCATGGAAGAAGGGAGGATTTGAAACATCAGGCTCATCAGAGAGAGCGCTGAGTTCAGAACTGGCAGGGCTTGTAATGAAGGAGTAAGGCTGCAGGGGGCTGAGCTGCCATCCTTCTCAGGAGCCTTCGTGTAGCTTGTGTCAGATTCTTTGAATTGCCATCCATCATGATACATAGCCCAAGACAAGTGCAGTACAGCATCGGGCAGACTGTTTGAGATAGAGGATTTCTTTTAGTAGAAAAACAATCAAAAAAGGTAAATAACTTTTAAACCTGCTTTCTCGATCACCAATTCACAGATTAATTCTGGTTGGAGAGGACCTCGTGAGGTCTCCAGCCCAAGGTCAGCTGTGGCATTGGAGCATGTTACACCAGATTTAATCTGATCAGGTCCTGAAGGCCTCCAAGGACAGAGACCACACAGCCTCCAGGGGCAAGCTGCTCGGTGAGCATTTGAGTGAAAAACAACGTGTAGGTGTTGGAGAAGGTGTAGAAACCTTGTACTGTATGAAGAAATGTGCCACTGGGAGAATTACCATTATCTTCTGTAAGGACAAGAGGGGAGAACTCTAGGAAGTAGCAGGGAAGGTTCATATAAAGCAGAAATAGGACACTCCAGTCTGTAGGGCAAGTCATTAAACTCCACTGATAGTGCAAGAGCGTGCATTTATCGAGCTAGAATTTGTCCCCCTGAGCTGATTTGCTCTTTATGTTCAGTCCTGATTCTGAGTTCCCGAGGGGAAAGCATCAATTTCTAGGCAAGGCCTTCACACTCAGTCTCCTTATTCAAGAGGGCCAGCACCGACCTGCTACACGTCTCAGGGCACTGCCTCACTGCTTCCCGCTATGAAGTGTGCTGTGCCATTCCAGCTCCAGTTTATCTGCTCTGTGTGAAGTGGTTATTGTGGTGTTTGTGAGCTGGAAGTCAGAACTGCTAAGTAGTTATGGGACCTTTAGGAAGATGTATATTCCCTTATAATAAGTTTCCTTACATCAGAAAATATTTTAGCCTTTTCCACTCGCTGTTATGATAGCACAAACAAAGTTGAGTTAATCTTCATGTATTTCCTTCTAAAGAGAAGCCTTCTGAGCAGACCGTAGTGGTTTTTGTGACTATCCAGATGCACTTTGGTGGTGACCTATCAGGTTTAGTTGCTCATTTTGATAAATACAGTGTTTGTGTCAGCATTTCTAGGGGAGATGCAGAGTCGTCCCTGTGCTGTGAAGAGATGAACGCAGATCTGGTTTGGTCTTTGTCATAATGCTGAGCCTCTCTCAGCACTGTGTTGGTGCTTCACTCAGCTAAGAGCTGTTCTGCCAGCTTAAATGACCAATACTTTTCTTCCACACTTATTGAAGTACTTCTGCAGTGTTACTGCAGTATTCCCAGTGATCGCTTCCACCACAGAGAGCAGCTAACAGGATTGAAGGCAGGAAATGAACAACAGAAGACCAATCTGTGCTGTAAAATAGCTAAGTTTGCTGTTTTTCAAGAAAATTCAATTCTAGGTAGATACATCATGAGTGTTTGCCATGGCTGGATGCGACCAAGGAAGAGTTCCAAGGTAAGAACTTAGTCTGAAGGACAGTCAAATTCGTTGTGTGAAATAATGACAGCACAGCAGAAATGAATCCCTCTCCCTTCCTCTCCTTCCACCATCACTGGTGGGGACAGGGCTACGTTAACAGTTGGTGAGTGTCAGTTATGTGTATTAAATACTCTCAAGTATGCTTTAATGTGTTTCAACAGAAATGACTGCTGTAAAATGGCACTTAATGGTGAGAGGCGATGGCTGTTTCAGAGCATCAAATTGAGGGAGATGGCAGTAATGAGACTAGGGAGGAGACAGATGGTCCTGTAATGGAGGCTGATGGTTTCCAGTTGCTGCAGTGTCTGTCCATCCTCTGGAAGGATGATTTCTCTAAAAAAAAATAAAAGGAAGTTGCCGGTGGTGGTGATTTACAAATACACCTCGGGCCAAAAGGGTGAAGATGAATAAATGTTGAGTATTTATTAGTGTGAACCTTGAGAAGAGATTCCAGAGAATCTCCTAGGAGAAGGTTTTCTTTTCTGATAGAGCAGCAGCTCACTTCTTTGGGACCACATTCCCCAAAGCACTGATTTAATACTGGGACGCAGTGGGGTTGTGGCCTTTGTATTCAGTCCGGCTGAGGGCTGGAGGACAAACCACACATGACTTATTGCACTTATTGCAGGGCAGCTCAGCACATCCAAAAATCGCTCCTTTGCAGGGAGTGCAGCTGCTGCTCCCCACCTCCCCTCCCAGCCTCCTGGAGTGCCTGTTCCCATCTGCTGCAGCACTGCAAGCCTGCGGACTTTCTCTCCATAGGTCTGTAATCCTGCTGGGTTCAAAGCTGTGCTCCAGAGGTGCACCTTCTAATTCCTCCTGTTTCATTCCCCCTGACATGTGCATGTGTACAGGACCAGAGCTGGGCTGGCTCTGCCTTTGCCAAGAACAGAGCTGAGCCCCCTCCCACCCTTCCCAGTGCCCCACATCTTCAGCATCATTCCTGACAATCCTCCTTTGCACGTCCTGGTCGATCAGCAAGCCTCTAGGCAAGCATTTTGCAGCCTCGCTTTTTCAGGTGCATTTTTTCTGTCTCCCAGGGTCCTCATTCCTCAGCAAAATAGAAGTTATAGAGTCACAGAGTGGTTGGGTTGGAGGGGACCTTAAAGATCACTGAGTTCCAACCCCTGCCATGTGCTGGCTGCCCCCCACCAGCTCAGGCTGCCCAGGGCCCCATCCATGGGGCACCTCCAGGGATGGGGCACCCACAGCTCTGGGCAGCCTGTTCCAAAGGAAGGGGGAAAACTTCAAAGCGTTGCGGTCAAATGAAATCACAAAGCCAGGCATTCACTTGGGGTGAGGTGGTTCCAAGCAGGGTAGGAAGCACTGTCTGCAAGTCTTCAGGAGCAGCTCAGGCAGGCTGCACCTTGTGTGGTCGGACCGTGGTACCGCGTTCCCCACTCACTGCTGCACCTAGCAGCCTTCCTCTCGTTAGGAGTACTGTCACATTCTCTCTTCAGGCAGCAATTTTTCCAAGTCCTTGTATCTCACCCCTGCTGAATGAGTGGCAACACTCTATTATGAAAAACAAATCCCATTGTGTGCATGCAGCAAGAGCTAATCTCAGCTGCTTTGTTCTATAACAAAGCAAGAAATGGCTGCTGAGATTAATAGGCAAGGTGAAGATGAGGCGTTCAATCCATCCTCAAATTGGTTCCCTTCGAGTGCACTACAGAGCACAAGGATTACCAATATGCTCTAGCAAATCACTGGGGGGAAAAAAAAAGAAAACCAGAAGGAAACATTACTAAGATGCTGAGAGAGATTTCTGGGGTTTGCAGGGTGGCTGAGAACAGAAGAAATAACCCAGGCAGAAATTGAGATGTTAGCATCTGAGCAAAAAGCAGATCAGCCATCGCCAGTCGTTGTCCTGGCCTTCCTTCACACTTATGAAGAGAATACCACGGGGATTTCTTCTCTTTGTCTCTGTTCACTGGTAACCACGCTGTCTCTCAGCTGGCTCCATGAAATGTGTCCTTTGTATTCAAAGTCCCACTGGCATTTTCTCCACGACTTCCCCAGTACAATTTTGATGTTAACTTAAGAAGAAAATACTGAGACGCCCTCAGTGATCAAACAGTGCATCAATTTTGGTTTTCTTCTCCCCAGCCTGTTTAGATTTGCTGCTGCTTCAGTCTGAAGGGGTAAGAGTTGTTTTCAATTGAATGATTTCAGCAGCTTGGTTTTATTGTTTAGAACAACGCTTGGCAGCATTAGTGCTGTCAGAAAGGACTGCCTGCCGGGAAGCCCTGGCTTATTCAAGTTGTGGGTCACTTCCCTAAGTCAGACAGCGAGTGGGTGGCAGAGCTGCTGTGATGTGTGGGTCAGCTGCTGGAGGGCGTTCTCTAATGTGGTGGCATATGGGTCTGCATGTCTGAAAGCAAACAACAGCAAAACAAAAGCAAAACCCCTCCTCTCCATGCCCAGACCCAGCCTGCAGCTGAGTGGACTTTGCCGGTGGTTGTAATTGCATGGTGCTTAACGGTCTCTCTCTTCAAGAAATTGAAATTCGTATTAAATAAGAAGCCAATAAAAGAGAAATTCTTTCTCAGGCTCTGCTTTGTGCAGGTTTCTGTAAAAGGATTCTCAAAGGAATTTGCAGGTGGAGTTTCACTCATCT
Organism: Pavo muticus; assembly: GCA_016647715.1. Taxonomy (NCBI): domain Eukaryota; kingdom Metazoa; phylum Chordata; class Aves; order Galliformes; family Phasianidae; genus Pavo; species Pavo muticus. The sequence continues at coordinate 2,069,649 of JACDJE010000128.1, forward strand.
GTAGGACAGTGGATTAGATGATAGAGGAGCACTGCCAAACAGACGTGTTGTGTCTCACTGCCGTTCCAAAGAATTTCATAGCTAGATGGGAGAGGAAAAGCCGTCTGCTTTGCTGGTTGAAGTACATTAGGATAAGGAGTATCTGCACTGTGCTCATTCATGTCCCATTCCGTCAAGAACACACATCTGTCTTGGAATAATGCATCCATGGTGCTGGAGAAGATGAGTAACGTTCTTGCTCCATTGGACAGTGTTGAGATGAGCATGAAAAAAGCACAGGTCATTGTAAATGCAGGCAGAGCTCATTTGCTTAGGAAGCCTCCTGTGTCAACAGAAGGATTCTCTGTTGCTTGTTGCTGCTGGCTGGGTCTGTCTGTCCCACGGGGCTGCTGAGGATGGCTGGTGGTGTAGTTGTGGGGGAGTTGAGCAGAGCCCTTGTATGCTAAAGGCATGGACAGGTCATTAGCAGCGCAGAATGGTTCTGACTTGATCTGGAGGTTGTTACTTCTCCCTTTGGCCCAGCAGCAAGGAGCAGGCTGCACAGGAGGCTGAGCAGGCTCCATCCTAGGAGTCTGTTAGCACCCAAAGAGCTGGGGCACACACGGTGCTGCGATCCCTTTGCTGCTCCTGCTGGGAGCAGGGGTTGGGGTGGGCTTCCTCACATCCCCTGGAGCCCAGGTTGTTGGGGCAGCATCCTGCATGGCCGTGCATTGTGCTGGACTGCCTGCAGCGAGCCTGCAAGGGATTGACGGGATTGCTCTGTAAAGGGCAGATCTACATCTGGAAAGGGCTGCATACCGAAGAGAAGAGCTGCATCTCAGCAGAGATCCGTCTGCCTTGAGGACAGGACTTTCAGTCCCAGGTGTCCTGGAAGGCTCAGGGCCACGTTCTGATGGGGCAGACTGGCTCTGATTCTGCATTCATTGGCACCACGCTAATTGTGTTTACTTGACACCACGATTCTGTAGCATATGCTGCCTCTAAATTTGGGCACGGCTAGCCTGTGGGGTAGGATACGTGCAGCACTTGCCTGCAGCATTTCAGCCGCGTTTGTTTACCAGAGAGACTGAGCAGAGCTTCAGCGCTGGCTGCTGCTCGCCTGCTTCCCACAACCCAGCTGCTGCCAGGGTGCCCCTGAGACCCCACATGGTCACCGTGCCACCCCGTGCCGTGCCGCTGGGTGGGCAGGGTGCTGCTCTGCTGGGATCCCTCATGTGACATTGCTTCATGTGCTGGAAGAGAAGCTCTGGAAAGGATGGTGGCATACAGCCTCAGCAGCTCCCTGCGGTGGTTATCTGACCGCGCATTGAGCCGTGCGGGGATCTAAGCCTGAAGAAAACCTACATGTTTTCTGCCAATGAGCTCTGAGCTGCTCGCTGTGAGGTCAGCTGTGTTACTGGTACCTGCAGGAGGGGGGAGAGGCCTCAGCTGCATGCTAAAAGATTTCCTGACGCTCCGCTTCTCTTGCATTTTAAGCACACAAATCAGCACTGGAGCTACAGAAGCACTACCCCTGCCCTGCCCACCACAGCAGCACACCCAGAGAGTGCACTGAGAGTTGGCCTGGCTTAATTCTAGTTGGATTTAGTTTTCACCTGAATTTCTGTTGTGTAGCTGCACAAATGCTTGCACCGGAGCAGGAGCAAAGGAGCAGGTGGCTTAACGTATGCATGGGATAACAGGATGAGACAATCCTGTTGAGCATATGCCCTTATCATTCCCCTACTCCGTGAACAGATGTGTTTTAAAGATGTTTTCTAAGTTTATACATTTGTCCCCATGGCATCTGGGATGTGCCCTGACTTTTGTTACCTCCCTTTGGTTTTCTTTGCCATGTGTGCTGTGCGGGCTGCAGCACACGCACTCAGACTGAGGCTGCTCAGGGCTGCTCCTTTGCCTGCACCCTTCATCCCAAAGGCGCGGTGCCATAGGGGCTGTGCTGGAAATGTTGGCTGGGGCAGGGAGCAAGACTTGTTTAATCCATTTCTGTGCTTTCATTGATTATCTTTAAATCTTAAGGCTGACTGGGAGAAACCAGGTAGGGAAGAAAAGGTGGAGAAAGAAACTAGCAGTTGGTGGCTCGGCTGGAAAACGTTGGGGCATGGTGTTGCAGAGAGAGCTCTTGGGAAGGGCCCATGCTGCAGATCCTGGCTGCCCACATCTCGTTCTCACCTTTAGTCCACCTTGTGATGCTCATCCCAGAAGACGAAACTCACTGCCATCCGTTACTGCCTACAGAGGCAGGCGTGCTTTCTTATCAATCCATGATGCTAGAATGAAAGTGCCTGGTTTACATTCTGTGATCCTACCCACCACTGCCCTGCTCCCTACTCCTGCCCTTCTGAGCCATCACAGTTCTTACTCAGTTGCAGGACTGAGGATTTTTAAGTCCTTGTAGGCCTTTTTGCAGCACTTTCTTTTACCATTGGCATGCATTTGAAGGGTTGTGAATGGCGATTTGCTTCTCCTCCTCAGCACAGCACCCCCTGTGCCATTTACCCTTTTCCATTTGCTCTTAACAGCCTTTATGTCACAACTTCAGCATGCTGTCATTACAACAGTGTTCCTCAGCATGTTTTTTACCTAACAGCCTGCTACATTTTAAAATCAGCAAACCGCTTTATGCAGTCTTACTGCCATGGCTCTCCTGTGCACCCAAACTGGACAACAGCACAGTGCCCCCTGTTAGTGTAAGGCAGTGTCAGGCTTTGCTTCTTCAGCTCATTGGTTGGGCTGTTTCTTCCCGTTTTGTTTGCATGCATGGGGATGGGTGAACTGATTCCATTTTGGGTTATGTGTGAGGAAGCTGCAGTCATTTCACAAACCACCTCTGGTGCTTATTGGCATATTGGCTGAAAAAATCTACCGAAGGCCGCTTTGCAAAGAGAGTCCCCTTTGTTCTGTAGTGGTTGTGATGTTCCGTGGGATGAAGATGAGTGAACTCATTTTCAATGTGATAAGTGAAGTTTCACCTGCTTGGAACGTATGGTGGATTTTCAGTGCACTGTTTGTGTGGGTATGTGCTTTATATCCTGACCTTGTGGGCAAAGTAAGCCGGAGCTCCCAAACTTCACCTAGGATCTTTTTTCCGTAAAATATTTTCAATGCTGAAGTTTTCTTGTTTCGTTTTGCCTGCGAGAGCCCTTATTGCTGCTGTAGAGCCATCCAGTTAGCTACTTGACTGGACGATGGGGCAGCTTTTCTAATTCGGTTCTTCTCACCTGTTACAGGAAGCAGCAAACATGCTGCGTCTGATGCAGAACAGGCTGAAGGAGGAGGAGCAACGCCTGCTTAAGAGTGGAAGTAAGTGGGATTTCTTCCCTAGGTTTATTGGCAGAAAAATAACGTGCTGAGTACCTGATGTGTACATATGACCTTACAAGCCTGAAGCACGGGGACATGGGATAGATGACAGAGTCAACAGGTGTATTAGAAAAAGGGGAGTGATAGTAACTATAAAAGGACGTCTGTGAAATAGGGAACCTGACCTCTGTGCAGTGCTGTAGATGCTACACCTTGCAAGTGCTGCCTGCAGTGCTGAGAGGTGAGAGCAGTCCCTCTACACATGCTGTGCAATTGCAGCGGGCAGGCAGAGGCTCCATTTTATTACTTACTATTCTCCAAGCCCCTACAGGCTGTGGATGAAGGCCAGCGCAGTAGAACTAATGAAGAAGCATTGGTTTGCTAACAGCCTTGGTTAGAGGACTCTGCCCATCGAGATGCTCGTGTTGGCAGGCAGTCTCATTGCTCTGTGGGACTGCCTGGCTGCCCCGTGGTACACACATGCTGGTGTGCCCTGCCAAACCAGAGTGTGAGTTCCACCCTCTGCCACCTTGGATGCGGAGCTGGCTGTGTTTGGAGTGACTCTTTGTGTTGTATCTATCAGAACATGATGTTCACAGGTGAAAAATCTGCTTGAAATTCTCTTTCCATTACAGATCATCCAACCGTGAGCCACATCTGCCTGCTCGCGTTTCTTTGGTTGTGGTGTACCTGCAAATTGTGAATGCAATTAGAATCTGAGGTTTTCCTTTTTCTCTAAACTTCCTTTTAATTAATTAGAATTCTAGCTGAAGAACAGAAGGGAACAATAACCTCCTGAGATTTTGCAGAGAGCTAACAAACCAGTTTGCTTCTTCCGAGTCAAGCATCAGCAGAACTTCACCGTTAATTCCCCCTGTGAATTGGAAATTGCAGCATGTGCATTTTTATGTTGTAGTGAAAAAATAAGAGGAGGGTTGATTCTCAGAATCAGAGGGAGAGCTCAGGAAAGCTAAAACTGGGTAAGGACATCAGAATTATGCTGTGCAGTTTGTTTGTGGGCAGATGTTTTCTGAGCACGCTCGTGGAAGAGGAAACTTGTTCATCTCTGACCATCTTTCATCTCATCTCCTTATGTCAGTGCAGTAAAAAGAGAGGTTTTGTCTGAAACAGAGCATTCGTAATATAAACTACAAGGATGTGGAGTTGTTTCAAGGATCTGGCTGAAAGAAAAAAAGCCAGGTCCTGCTATGGGACAGTTTCCAAGTTCAAGAGGGAGGAACATCTATCATCAATAATTAGCAATGTGAACGTTGTGAGCATGAACTTTTCCCAGTCTTTGTCCTTGTCAGTGGATTTTCACTTGGAAAACACTTCGGTCATTTTGCATCTCTGAAATAATACGAACCTTATCTCCCAGCGAGTTATCTGACTGGTACCTAAGAACACTTATAACTTTTGCTGTTCTAAACCAATATTGCCATAACACATCTTCATGCAAGTACTGAATGGACAAAAACAGTGTTCATTCCAGTGACAGGAGCAACAGGATCCTGGTTTTCAGTGTGGGCTCATTCATTTGTTGTCCCATCACCTTGGCAGGTCGTCATCTTCCCAGACTGCAGCCTGCCTTTACCTGTGGGGCTGCAGGGGTGTAAGTGGGGCCGTGCATTTGGCTGTTCTCCCAGTCGTGAGCCTGGAATGCAGCTTCATGGCTGGGTGTTGTAAGGTTAATTTACTGAATGCTGTAGAACTGGCTGAGATCACCATTAGCTAACGTAAAAGGATCGGGTACCAAGCTGTGCCCTCCTCTGAGGCCGACCTCGCTCTCCTCTCACTGTTAAAGTGATGTCCTGTATAGAATTTAAAACCAAGAGATTTGCTTGCATGCAGAGGTAAGTACCCTAAATGGCATAGTGCCATCTCAGTGAAGGAACCCTGAGCTCCTCATCACAAGGAAAATAATGTATTTTACACAAGAGGAAACAGAGGAACAGCAGCAGAATGAGTGCAGCATCGCTGGTAGCACAGAGGCTGCTTGGGACACTCGCACTTGAAATAGAGAGCACTATACAGGCTGGAGTTGCTGCAGCTGGGGGCTCCCAGGAGCCCTGTAGCCTTCCTCTGGCAGTCAGTGATTTTATCAGTGAGCAGCAGATGCAGTGTGGGGAATGGTGTAAAGCGCAACAGAAGTACTTATACCTTAGTGCCCCTACGTGCTGAGACTCTTTGGGCATGTGCCTTCTCCTGCACAGAGGGAAAGGGAAGGTTCTCCAAATCTCATTACACTTTGCCCTTGAGAGCTGCAAAGCACTTAATGAGGCCCTTCCAACAGCATAGCTGGAGCCAGGTGATAAATTTGTTACCATTAACTGATAAAAGTCAGCGTTCATTCTGCCCCTGTAAGTGCCCTTACCTCTGCATACCTCTGTAATCAATACAGTCCTTTATTGTCTGAATCCTTTGACCTTATCTGCTGCTAATTTGGCAAGAAGGGCTGCAAATTAACAGTGCCTTTCTCTGCAGAACAAGTTGCAGGAATTCTGGGCAGCCCTCAGCTTACATTCAGCCTCAGCTAACAGCAGAGAAACCTGCGTGATATCTATTGTAAGGAAGAGCTGTGCAAGGTAGGCTGAGTTGTGTCAGAGATACAGAAGGGCTATGGACGTGTTGGGGTACTTGAATGAGATTTGCAGCAGGGTTTAGTACGACTCAGAAACAGTCTCCTTTCTTCTGCTTTTTTAGCACACGTGGTAAATTGCCCTTCGTTTGTCACAAGGCATCTTTGCAAAGCCACTGAACTAAAAACATAGAGAAAAGCACTAAGTTACATGGAAGAAAACTTAGGTGAAGGTGCCGAACTCCAGATACAGATGCAGCTTTGAGCAGCATTTGCTGGTGGAAATCTGTGCAATGAAGTAGTTGCAGCAGTACAGCAATGTGCTTTGCCAGTGCCTGAGCTTTGGGGCCTGGTGTCACCATGGCTGGAGGGGCAGGGACTCTGGGAATAGGTGAGACACTGCAAAAACTGTTGGTGGAGCTACTGTCAGGTGTAGGGATGTGAAGTGTTGCTGTGCTAATGGTGTGGTGTGAGAGGAGAGGGGCCAGGAAGGTCGCAGGCTGCAGCACACAGTCAGGATACTTCTTTCATGGTCACCCAAGGCTGAAAAAAACCCGATGAGCAAAAAGTGACAAGTGAACCTTGTTCCAGGCTGAAATGCATTTCTTCAGACTAATCATAGGATCGTATCATAGAATCATAGAATGGCCTGGGTTGAAAAGGACCACAGTGCTCATCCAGTTCCAACCCCCTGCTATGTGCAGGGTCGCCAACCACCAGACCAGGCTGCACAGAGCCACATCCAGCCTGGCCTTGAATGCCTACAGGGATGGGGCATCCACAGCCTCCTTGGGCAACCTGTTCCAGTGTGCTTTCTTGCCCGGTTCTGCTTGCCAAGCAAACTCTTTTTTGACAAGCAGGCAAAGAGTGCCTGGATCCTGTCATCTTACTCAGTGGAATGGAGCAAATAGATGCCAGGCTATGGGTAGCAGATCACATGGCACTGTTGCAGTGCGGTGATGCACTGAATCCCTTGTAGTCTTTCCACTCCAGAACTGATGCATTAAGATCTGATGGCTGCTGAACGTGGAGTGCTTGGCACCCTGCAGCAGAGCAGAGAGTTGCCAGGTGCTAAAAACGTGCATCTCCCAAGAGAAGACTGCAATTGGTCCACAGCTATCTTGCCTCTTGATCATAAAATAATTGCAATTTCACGTTCTAATTTAATGGTGCTCTGATGGGTTCTTGGCCTTTGAGATTGTTAGAAACTGTTACGGTGACTGAATAAGACCCCTCTGCAAAACTGGCCAAAAATGATCTCAGCTCTTTGTTCCTGTGCCAAGGCTCCAAATCCCAGGTTGAATGGGAATTGTTTTCAATGATTTTAGGTTGAGTGGGGGATTGTTTTCAGTGAGTTCAGGTGGCAGAGACCTATTGCTCCCTTTGGCAGTGGTATAGCCACCTGTGCTGTTTAAAACATGAGATTGGGCTCAGTAGCAATAAGCCATTTTAAAATAACAGAGAGGTAAGAAGGGGCACTTAGAGCTTACTGTGCATCCCACTGCTGGGTGTTTGTTGGGATGCTATGCTTGACTTTCATGTTTTGAGGTCTGAACGTGCACGCTTACTGCTGAAGTTGGCAGGAGGACCTCAATCAGTACCTGCCACCAGCAGGATGACTTCTCAGAGATGAGAAAGAGGATCTGCGTTTTGTGCTAAGGGCAAAAGAAGTTCCCTACCGAAATGTGTGTATCAAAGCATTGCTTTCTGCAGTGGAGATGCCAAGTCATGGCCTGAAGCAGTGATTGAGCACCTGGTGGGAAGGCAGGGCCAACCCAGGGGGGCTCAGGTGCACGCAATGCACTGAATGACTGGAAGGGCTGGAGCCAGGATCCACCCCTTCCCACCCCTCATTAAGGGTTGGCAGTGGAGGTGGGGGTATTCTGCTGGAGGTCCCTGCATACCTGAGGCCTTTCAAAAGTAAGCAGATTCTTTCCTTTGTTTCTGTGCCCACAGATGCTGCATTTGCGCCTATCCTTACTTGCTGTAGTCTGGGACTTTGCTACCCCACTGTCCTTGCTGTGCTTTCCATCACATTATAACATTACACTTTGCATTTGAACTGCAGAGATGTGAGCATTCAGGCTGGCAGGCACAACTGGCTTCTCTGGGTATGGTGAGATGTGAACATGGCTTTGGTGAGCTGAGGTGTTCAGGTGGGAACTGCACATCCCTCCTCTTCTGGTCACAGTAAAACCTCAATCCACTTCTTTTTTCTTTATGTTTTCCTGATCTAAAACTTCATAGCATTTATTAGATGTATTTCGTGAGGGATCAAATGACTTTGCATATTACCCCACATTTAATCATTTATAACTCATATGATCAGTCCATGTATCTGCTCGAGGTTGATCTGGACGCAATAGGTGTGCTTTGAATGCCTTTCAGCTGTGCCAGGATGTGCTTTCTGCTTGACTGAAGCAAATAGCCCGGTGTAGAGGGAGGTGTCCCTGCCTACCGCAGGGGGCTGGAGCTAGATGATCTTAAAGGTCCCTTCCAACCCAAACCATTCTATGATTCTGTGAAATTTAGTTGACTAAAAGCCACCTTTATGATGTGGAAATGCTGAAATGCAAGGCAAGAGGAGTCTAAGATCGCAGTGTGTTCTCCCTTAGGTAGTCAGGTATTTTGCCAATGTTCTCTGTGCAGTAGGGAAGTCCCTGCAGTGGGGAGTTGGGCCAAATGCAGTTTGCGGGGTGTTTGTTTGGATTACCTTTTCATAGCAGAATACAGGAGCCTGCTAAAACACCAACCTTAAGCTGTCAGCATTGGCCTGAATTCGGGCACGTGGATTGCTGAGTTACAGTTTATTGCTAAAAGTCAAATAATCTTCACGTACAGCCAAGCAAATCTCATAATCCAGCTACCTTGGAATGTGTTCTGTACATCACGTGCTGCTATGTGGAACTGCAAGCAGCGTGCTTTATTATCCTCAGTCTTTATACTGGGGCTGAGAAATCTCTGTAAGGACCGTTCCTTGTCTTCCTTTCTATTGCTCAGTGTTGCACAGGGGTTTCACCTCTCCTGAGGCAGCAGGTTGTTTCTTCCTGTACATTATGAAGTGAAATGTTCCAAATGGTCACTTTTTCTTTTTCTGACTCTCAAGAATATTTTGGTGCAAACAGGACATACTGGGCAGATACAATGAGGGCTATGGGGTGAGGGAATCCTGTACTGCTGTGTGTAGGGCGCCTCGCCCAGAGCACTGGACCAACCTGCTGTTTCAGCCCACCAGGAAGCCTGGGCTCAGCTTGTTTTCATCCTGTGAATTTAAATACGTTGTTAGTTATGTTCTCAGCTGCTGTGTCCCTGGTGATTTGGCCTGGTGCTGTCGTGCCCTGCTGCACCCCGGGCAGAGCTGGGCTGGGTGGTGGGACCCAGAGCCAACTGTCATAGAGCACCAGGTTAGAGCAGTGCATTGATTTTATTGCAAGTGAGGGGCTCTCGCTGTCTTTCCAAGTGTGGGTAGGAGGTTCAGTGTCACAGGCTGTTGCTGGATTTGCCTTTGCAGCTCTGGCTTCTCTGTTCCTGCAGCACACGTTCACTGTAGCAGCATGGTCAAGATCCACATTGTGCTCTGTGCAGCGCAGTTCCAGGCTGCTCAGAGAGCCCCAACTCTTGCTGCAGCTCCATAACAAGATTTGTTTCCAAGTCCCGGCTCAGCTGCAATAATGGTGCGCTGCATTTACACGCTGATAATTCACCTGATGACCCTTCTCTTCATTTTTACTGCAAAGTAATGAAGGATTTGCAAAGGTTGTTGGGGAAAGCGGGTGTTGAGGTGACCTGGTAGGCACCCTGGGAGAGCTGAGTGCTGGAGCTGCGGCACCAGCATGCTTCTGGGGGCTGCCAGCTGTCCTCTGCTTCCTAAACGCAGAGAGCTGCAGCTGGATCGCTGGCTGGGAAGAGTTAAAGCATCCGAGGCAGTGGCGGAAAAGGATAAAAGCAACAGGTAAGAAAGGGGCTTCAGAGGGGCGGGGAAAATGAGTGAAAGAAGAAAAGATTGGATGTGGAAAAAAAGCTGTGCTGAAGCCATTTCCTTTCACAAAGCAGCAGCTTGAGGCCCTCCGGCCATCGATTCTCTCTTTGCAGTAGGTCCACTTCTATCTCAAAGCACTGCTCACCGTGGGATCTCGCTGCTGGGCCCACTTTGCAATAGAAAGGCAGTGTGAGGAATTACATAATGAGCAGAGCTTCCTTTCTGCAAGCTGAGCCGGGTGAGAAATGGCCCAGGGGAGTGGGAGAGAACCCTTCTGCATACAGCAAAGGGATGATGGCAGATCCATCCCTGTCCTTGCCATCGTACCCTTGTCTGAAGGGAAGTATGTTTGGCGTGTTTGCTCTGAGCGCCTGTTGCCATAAATGGTTAAGAAATCGGTTTCCTGGAAAGCACAGTGTAACATCAAGGCCCCGGGTTGGTAGGGCTGTGCCTCACCCCGTGCAGAATCGCATCGCGGTGCCTCTGTGGGGCGAGGGCTCCGAGTCCTGTGCCCAGAGGGTGCTCACTGCGGTGTCACTTTGGTTGCTGCCAGACAGCAGCAGCTCCATTAGCCCACGCTCAGCTGGCAGCTGGGGAGAGCTGGGTGAGGAGGAGGAAGTGCTAATGGGGCGTGCATGGTGTGCTCTGCAATGGGCACAGCAATCACAGGGCCCCGGGCAGCATCCTCAGCTCTGGGCGGTAGTGCTGAGTAACAGGAGGAGCACATGTGATAAAATCTGGAAAAAGGGGTTAAAAGAAGTCCAAAAGAAGGGAGGGAATGTCAGTCGTAGTGGTGGTGAAGGCCTGCAAAGGCCTGAATCCTTTCCTTAGGCCACGCACGGGTCTTCCCAAGGGGTTTGCCTGAACAGAACCTGGCTTTCCTGACTGCCAGCAAACAGAAGCAGCATTCAGGTCGCACAGTGATTCGGTCACCTGCCAAAGGAGGAAGTGCAAAGCAACAGAAATTGTAGCTAATGCTGTTGGAGCCTCGTACTCTTACCAGGGTATCAAATACATCCCTTGCTGCTATATTTTCTCATTAACTTAACATTCCAATGAAAAGAAAAATAAGGAAAAATGTATGATATTTGTATATTGCCTGATAATTAAGCGTTGCAAGGATGTGCCAGCCCATCGCTAATCATAATTAGTTATTTGCATGTTCAGCTCAGACGTGTGTAATTAAGTGCACTTAGGAAAGATTTGCTTTCTGTAAACAGCGAGCAGCTCTTGGAGCGCTGACTTCACAGCCCGTCCTGCTGGCTTTGTCACAGCACCGCCGATCCCCTGAGGCACCGCAGAGCACTTCTTGCTGGAGCGTCGCCCCCGTGTGTTTCTAACCTATGGTTGAGTGAAAGGCAAAAGAGCCTAAGGAGGCCTTTTTGGTATCGCTAATGGCAGGGTGACACGCTAGGAGATGTGTTAGTAAGTTCACGCTTTCCAAAAGCTTTTAGAAGACTTTCATTTTGAGCTCAGTTTCTGGAATAGCTCCTCCTGGCTGTACGTATGGTTCATACCCAGAGAGTGTATGTAGAACATTGCCTCACGGCACGATCTGAGGGTGGTCTCGAGACAGTTGTTAATACTGCACGCTCTGTTCATCTCAACTTCTTTGGCACTTCTGTATGAAGATATCTTCCTTAGTGAGGATGTGGAAGCTGGCTGATCCCCTGCATGTGTCTGCTAGCAGAGCTGCGTTCTGAATTAATCGTGGGCTGAATGCAGAGAGTGCTAGCATCTCTTGTATGCAACTGCAATTCTGGGCTGTTGTGGGTTGGTTTGAATGATGTGTATCTCCTGCTTTTGTTTTAACCAGATAATGATGATTCTGACGTGGAGATTCAGGAGGATGAGGGCTCTGACAGTGAAGCGGAGGACAGGCAGCTCGGGAAGCAGCGCGCGGCCTTGGAGACGCTGGTGCCAGGTACCTCCTCCTCTCCTTCCCTGCCTTGATTCCGGATGACTTGCTCAAAGTATCTGAGTAACCATAAATATAAAAGACTGTTACCGTTCAAGGGCAGTGGCACTGCTCTGTTTTTGTGTGCTGTGAGAGGTCAGTGTCGTGTGGAAAAAATATGGTACTTTCAGGGAGGGAATTAAGGAGGCTTTACTGAAGGAAATAAAGGGAGAAAAATCCTTGCTTGGTATTGCCTTCCATACTCAGAAGTAGCCTTGTGCAAAGCCTTAGCAAGGTATTATGATTTCTCATGGCAAAGCATTTATTTCCCTTTAGGTGTAGATGTTATGTATGGTGGGGTCATCTTCTAAATGGGACCTTTAGTGAGTCTGTAAAGCCTCCTGCACTGACAGCCGTGGGCACAGCGCACCTGAGTTCCTTCTGCCAGGGAAGGGCATCTGACTTCTGTTGCTATTATGCAGAGTGGAATTTCAGCCTCTGGCTGCTGATTCCCATGGAGCCCAGGTCAGGAGCAGCTCAGAAAAATAACAGAAGGAGGGTCTGTCTTACACTTATATGGGAAAAAGTGAGACCAGAAAATCAAGTCATTTCTCAGTGGTGGTCTTGTCGGCTGTGAGTGATTCTGAGCATCAGCAAAAGCCTCTCTGGGCTCTGGATGAAGTGCCAGTGTGGGTAATTTCGTGTGCCACTACTTCTGCTGGCTGCTCTCCTCTTTCTTATTGAGACCAGAGCAGGAAGCTGAAGCTCTCAAATCAATACAATTCAAGCACTTTTATCCACATTTCTGCTTTTCATAACAATTGAAATTTCTTGAAAAGTGCTGGAAGCCCTCATATGGGCAAACAACTTCCACAGTTTCTCAAAGAAAAGTCTGTACACTGTTCTTAAAGCTGGCTGTAGCTGCCTGTAGTGCCCCATCTGAGCAGGCATCCCAATGGAGCAACCAGATGCTGGGTGCAGCTTCTGTGGGTCTCTTCCTGGTCTTCTATAAACTGCTTCTACCACATGATTATCTTCTGGCTTTTGCATGTTCTCAGTTTGCAGCTTGCTACCTACCTGGTGGCCATGCTGATCTTTGCTCACTGTATCTCTGTGTAATTTGCAAGTCTCCCTTGGCTTGGTCCTCTTTTTGCCTCTCACCTGCTATAACCAGAACTACTGAACCAACTCCAGGTGTGTTCTGATGGCTTCTGAGATGCCTTCTGCACAGTTCACCCCGGAGGAGCGCGGCTGCATTCTCTCATTCTAACTCACTGCACTTCAGTCCTCCTGTGCTCCAGCACAGTCTGTACTGGCAGAGCTGGATGCAAACACAGAGTTAGGGGAAGCATTATCAGCTTGCTTTTCCGCCTTGGCGAGTCAAAGCTTTCCTTCCAGAGCACCAGCCTGATCCAGACAAGCAGCTCCAGCCTTGGGTACGGGCTCCCATCTGCCTCTTTCTATATAAATGGGCCCTTCTGGTCCTTCCTCAGCAGTGAGGAGCTGTGTTTGACTGTGTGACCCTCGCAGACTGAAGTGCTGGAGACAATGTCAGAACCTGAGATTAATGTCAAGGTGCTTCAGCTTCTTTGGCAAATTGAGCCTGACATTCACTGGCTGTTTGTCATTAAACACACGGAGTCTGTACATGTACTTCAGCACAGGTAGTTTGCATTTAAAATGTATTTAAGGCAGCGTAATAAAAACACTATTTTTATTAATTCCCACTTTTTCCCTTTGCTTAAGCTCAAGAGATTCCAATCACTTTCTTTTGAAGGATTGTCTTCTTACAAAGCGATGCTTCTGAGCCGTTTGTTCTCTTGCTGGGGAGAAACAGTCTGCTGTGGTCAGTTCCTGTGTTGTGATTCAGTTTTACATCTCTAATTAACAGGTTATTAGTACTCTAAGAGAAGATTTCCTCCCTCTGTAATAAGAGGGCAGATACTCCAGTGTGTTTCACCATCAGAGGAGCAAGATTCATAGGGAGAGATAATCACTCTTATTAGGCCACTTGGTATAATTGGGAAAAATCAACACAGTTTCTCTCTCAGTCCTTTCAGCAGGACTGTCTAAATGCAGTCGGATTCAAACTAAGTGCAGCTTTGACAGCATCGCTACTGGTTGTGTTCTTTTGCCAATTAGAAGACTTGAAGGTATAGGATTTGGTCTCCCATGGAGCAGAAAAGAGCATGAGCTGGAGGAGACATGACAGGCTGCCAGCTCTTGTGGTACACAGAGAAAATCGAACCTTTATTTCCCATGCACAAAGAGGAACAGACTGGTTAGGTAGGGAGTAGAAATGGGCTACGGAGCCTTTGTCTCCACTGAATTCAGGATTCTTACACTCTGATTCACCAGTACAGCAAATCCAGCTTTAGGAAGCCAGGAAGGCTTCTGTACAAGGAGGTAACAAGCATGTGGATGACAGCAAAGGGCTGGGAAGAGAGTCACCAAAGTGGTAGGTGCTGGTTTGTTGGGCTTGTGAGACTGCAGCCTGTTTCATACAGTCAGAATCATTAAGATTGGAAAAGACCACAGAGATCATCACATCCAGCCATCAACCCACCCCACCGTGCCCACCGACCACGTCCTCAGTGCCACATCCCCACGGCTCTTCAGTGGTGACTCCCCCACCCGCTGGGCAGCAGTGCCAGTGCCCCACCACTCTTTGTGAGAAGAAATGTTTCCTGAGATCCAACCTGATACACAATTACAGGCAAGTCTCCTTGATGTGACTTCCTGAATAAATCCATGTGTTGCTAATCGTCTGCTTTAATAAGTAAAAGGATACGTTGATTTATCATCTGCATCTTTTCATTGGAGTATTGTAAATGTAAATAAAAATTCACATCTGCTTTTATTCCCTCTGGCTGTAGGTGAGTGAGGCTGCAACACAGACAAAATTGCAGGTGATTGAGCTTCTGAGGTCAAAGTGTGAGCTAGTGTTGGTGTTCGGAATAAGAGTCTCTTTTGTCAGGGAGCCAGGGAAAAAGGAGTTCTTGCAGTGCTGCAAGATCTTAACCATCTGCAATGCAGACAAGCCTCTTCCCTGAAGCCGGCCATAGGCCAGTGCTTTGGAGCAGCATGGCTGTTCACGTGCAGGTGGTACAGGTGTCTGGGAGACAAATGCAAAGCCTTGTCCTGGGGATGTAGAAACTACCATGCTGGGTTTTCTTAAGAGCCGATCCAATCTCCCCTTGAATCGAAGTGGATTTTACAGTGGTGTTGCAATTACGTATGCAGATCCATCTTTTCAGTCTCATTCATCCAGAGTTCTGAAGCACGCTGTGGAATCACAGGCCAGAGGCAGCACTGGCACACACTGCTTGGAACGAGGTAGGCACTGGAAATGTTAGTGAATGGAGGAGAAGGGACACACAGTGCTGTGCCCATCTGTAGTAAATCATCCTCCACGCTGCCAGGGTCGTTCAGGTCCCACAAATCAGTCATCCAAATGTTGTAGCTCCTGTTTCCCTTTGTGGTGTCAGTACTGAGGAGCAGTATTGTCATGTTAGGGCTATGGAGACCGTTCTGTTTCTGAGAGCTTCAGCTCTCTTTGGTCTTTTTTGGAAGAAAACAGCTTTATCAAATGCTGAATGTTACTCTGCAAACCATCTGCCCACAAGCAGGGAGAGCTTCATACCTTCCCAGAAGTGACCAGAGGATCAATGTGGTAATGAAGAGCTGCAGGCAGGTTATTAGCAAGACTGCCTGCGAGTGAATGGATAAAAGCCCGTGGAAACCTGCACTGTTTAATGCAGTGAGAACAAAAGTGTCAGGAGACAGCAGGGGAGAAGAGAGGATTTCTTTAAGAAAGCCAGGTGCACCTCACTGGAGGGAGTGGAAGCAAATATACAGCAATCAAAACAGAGATGAGTCTGGGGATGGGCAGGGAGCGTGGCCCCGTGGACGTGGGCCAGCTTGCCATTGCCAGCTGCTCTGTGCCTGTGGGGCTTCCCAGGCCTGGAGAGATGGATCTCAGAGAGGCAATGTGTGCAGAGCAGCACATCTGAAGCACGCTGCTGCTGTGGCAGACAGTCAGTGTTTGGAGATGATGATGGTATTTAGCTTCCCTGTCCTACCTTACTTCTTAAGCTTCTCTTGGTGATGATTAAGTAGGAGCTGGCTGCAGACAGAGGGCTTAGAGCCAAAGATAGACTGTGTGCTGGGCAAAGGCCACAGGGTGAATTAGCCCTCATGTTTTCAGAGGGAATGGGGACTTTGATAGAGCAGCAAGAAATCCTCCCTGAGGAGTCTGCACAGTGCTGCTCCAAATCCCTCCTCAGCACACAAAGTCCTCATCTGCCCTCGGTGGAAGTGGTCAGACTCCTCTTGTGGCAGTTCTATCCCCAGCTCCTAACTACGTTCAGGCTTCTGCTGCTGAATTTCTAGAGCTCTTTACTTCCCTCCAACCTCCTCCAGTGCACAGAAGCTAGGGGCATGCTGTTGGTATGAAGGAGAACTGAGGGTTTCAGTTAGAAATGTGCAAGAGCTGCCTGCTCCTTCCTTTTCACATTCAGTTCCTGTGGATGTCACTTTTTTAAAAGACATATATTAAATCTTAGTTGTATTTCTTTCCTTCTCTCAGTTCCTAAAGGAAATCACAGATTTAAGTCCAAGATCAAGAAACACATACAAGTGCATTTATCATTACAAAGAAGAGATGGTCAGCAGTCCTGCAGGTTTGCTCAGTGTGTTGTGCTCTTGGCTTTAGTGGAAAGGAATTCTGTTGGGAAAGATGTGCTGTAGCCCACTGCAGGTGTCCAGGCGTTGTTGACATGTGTGACTCCAGCCCTGCTCTCTCAGCTCCTTCCATACAGAGAGAGCTGCCTCTTACTGGCATGCAGCCCAGTGCAGGATGCGGTTTCCTCTTTCACTGTTCCCATTATTCCCCCCAGTCAGTGTGTTCAGAAGCAGCAATGAGGATCTCAACAAATTCCATCCTTGGGAACATCACAAAGTGTGATTTGACTCTTACTGGGGCTTCATCAGATCAAAGAGCAGGGAGAGCAGTCAGCACTGTCAGTGCTTCAGGAGCCAGGGGATCTGACTGCAGCTCTCAGAGGAAACTCATCTGGGAAGGAAGAGCACCAGCACAGCAGCCCTTCTGATCTTAATGCATTTCTGTGCAGATCTCTAGTTCCTATCACCCAGGTAAGGGTCTGCAAAGTCTTTGTTTGCTGATGTGGCAGCTGCTGGACGGGCTCGTGCAGCTGAAGAAAGGGGAGCAGCCAAGTGTTTTGGGGACCACTGAAAAGGGGCTTCAGTTTGGAATTCATGGAAATGAATTTCCTCATGCATTTATCAACCCCATCACCAGTTTTCTGTGTCAGACAGATATAACTTCTACTTCTTAACTTGAAGTAGAAGTCACTCCCACCATATCATCATCATCTCCCAGCAGAGATGTCTTTGGCTGTGTGCTTTGTGCCATCAAGGCTAAGTGCTCGCTGGGATGGAGGAGGTGTGTCTGTGTGCTTTCAGCACTATTATGGCCACTGCAACACTGGACCTAGTGGAGAAGGAGGAAGGGCTGTAGGGCTGAACTAGTGGGGTTGAGGCAGGTGATTCAATTCCAAGCTAATTTCCTTTTCATGGAGGGTGTAAGAAATAGAAGTACACTCATCCTGGGCAGCAGCTGTAGTGTGCTTCATTCATCGCTGTACTTTAGCAACGCCTGGAAAATGCTGCTGAGATCAGGGCCTGCTGCTGAGGGCTACATTAGTGCATAGGAGGGCAGTTCCCAGAGGGTGCACGGGTCAGAAAGGTCAAGTAAAAGACTTGTCCTGATTTTCTTTGTGAAGCTGGGAGCTGGAGGGAAGGGAGCTCCTGGTAGAAATCTGCATTAAGCGTGGGAGACATCTCCAAAGTGGAGGCAAAAGGTTTCAGCTGTAAATCTGCCTTCCCCTCATGGTTTCCTAATCTCTCAGGTTAAGTTCCTTGTCAGGAACAGGGTTAACGTGTACCCACTGCTGAGTAAGAAGACGTAAATCATTCCAGTCCTGTGGACCCATTGTAGGCAGCTGCCCAGGTAGTGCACTGGTAAGCATCACGTGCAGAGGAAGAGTGGCAGAAGGCTTAAAATCGTGGGTGCACGTTCACTTCTGATCCTTGATAGCTCAGTGGCTGTTGTGCTGTGATTGGATTTGAATCCAAAGGTGCAGTGAATTACAGTCTGTTCATTACGAGCGTTTTGCCTAATTATCACTTTGTACAGCCTGTCCCGGCTGAATTCACGTTATCTGTAAGCAAACATAAGAGGCTTTCACCCGCCTGGAAGCTGCGTGAGCCTCTGGCCAGAGCAGTGCAGCACTAATGCCACAGCAAGCTGAGCCCAGCTAAACACAGCCCTGTACGTTTCAAGTGCCAAACAGCCCTGTGGCTGCCAGCTCTGCCTGGTGCAGGCAGACATGCTGCTGTTCTGCCTCCCCTCCAGCACGTGGGGATGTGGGCTGTGGCCGTCTGTTGCTTCGTGCTCCCACACACACAGATGTGGGGTTTGGTGTCTGACAGCTCAAACAAGGCTCCCACCTTTGTCACAGCTCTTCCTGTGACGTGGGAAATCTGCCCTCTCTCCTGTTCAGGCAGCAGCGTGTGGCTCTCCTCACATGATGTCCCGGTTCCCTTTATATTCAGACCTCTCTCTGCTTTGTTGTATCAGCACGTTGCACAAGCTGCCTGCTACTTTCTCCTTGAGGTAAGCATTCCCTGTCCAGCACTTCATGCTGTGAGCCTTCTACATAGCAGTTAAACTCTTGGACCAGCCTGAATGCTGAGTGAAAAAGCTATTCCGTTGTCCTCTAATGATGCCTGCTGTAACTATCTCTGAAATCACAGGTTAGCGTTCGTCAGAGCAGATGTCTCTAAAGCTTGAAGAGAGCTCCTCTGTCCGGGAATCCATCTCCACTGCCTGTGTTGTCAGCAGCTGGACCGACAGAGGGCTACACTTCTTATTTAAAGGCATGAGATCCTATAGGTTATCCGTCTTGACACAGCAGGGGTGTTTTTGGGTGAGGTAGCCAGCAGTTTGCTACAGCCAGCACAAATTAACCTACAAAGGGGGCAAAGTGTCCTGTCTCCTTTGGGAGCTACAAAGGAGGTTGGACGGATGTATTTTAAGTTGTTTTGTTCTCATGCTGAAAAAAATATTGTCTAGATGTGAAAAATCTATATCTGTCTGACACAGAAAACTGGTGATGGGGGTGATAAATGCATGAGGAAATGCAGTGGTGACAGCAGTGTTGTTACACAGGCATCCAGTCAGTGCTGAGCGACTGCCATGGCTGCGGGAAGCAGGGCTGAGCCAGCCCCATGCAGAGTTCCCCAGGCCCAGCTCTGCTGTACCCCTTCCAGCCTCCCTTCCTGGCAAGGAGAACCATGCTGGCGTCTTCCCCGTTTCATATGGCCTTCACGTATCCCAAAGTACTTGAGGAAGGCTTTGAGCCCTTCAGCCCTTTTCAGAGAGCTCCCTACAACCAGCTGCCTCTTCACACTTGCACGTCGTATTCTCAGCAAGAAATCTGTGAGGTTTGCCTTGGCACTGCCTGGGATTCCTGTGAGATGTCAGTCCCTGATGGAGCATCGGAAAAGAACTGAGCATAGGAGGGCTTATTAGGAGCAAAAGCCAGGCTTTTGTTCTCTGTACGCTAAAGCAGAGGATTATGCCATTTCACAGAATCGTTTGGGTTGGCAGGGACCTCTCGAGAGCCTTTAGTCCGACCCCCCTCTACTCAAACAGCGTGAGCTCGAGCAGCCTGCCCAGGAGCAAGTCCAGCCAGGTTGTTTGGGTTTGAAGACAAGAAGGTGTCCCTGTTCTGTTCTGACTGATTGAAGTGAGAAATTGCTGCTGTATTTCTGATTGGGTTCCATTTGACTTCACTTTCTACCCTCCAGCTCTTACATCCTTCTGCTAGCGATTTGACATCTTGCACACCCTAGGATGCTCTCTGATGAGGAATATCTATGTATGATAATCATCTCATCTCTCAGCCAAATTTCCAGTAAGCCAAATAGATGGAGCTGTGTGATCGGGGAGGCTCCTTGCCCAAAGGTATAAACAGTGGTCAAAAATTGCTATGGAGTTCCTCGTGTATTGAATCTTAAGATAGGAATCTCTTCAACCTGCTGTGCACTTTGGCTTACAGGACTGCTGCAGCTGCACGAGGTAGCTCTAGCAATACAATACTGTCAGCCTTACCCTATCCACCTTCTCCTGAGTTAGCAGGCACGGTGCCCTCACATGCATTGGGACCTCATCCTCTTGCTGCCAGTTGGTTGGTGCTCTGAAAGGAAACCCCGACCTTCATCTTTCATTCTCCGGTCCTCATAGTGATTCTCTTTGCTCTGCAGGAAGAGCTGGTGCCCGGATCGTGGGAGCCATGCAGGGTGGAGACACAGAGGAAGATGTAAGTAACCAATCCCATGTGCTTGCAGAGCTCCTCTGACAGTGCTTTAGAACACCTGCCCTCTCCTCAGCTAGAGAAACAGATTCTTACCTGCTTACTCTGTGCCACGGGCTCGCTTTTCTCCTCCTCTCCAACTGACTGCTCTCTCCCTCTCAGCACACACACACTTTTCCATTGTTCATTTGCTCTTCAGGTCTCTGCACATTGCCCTGTGCTTTAACCTCAGCCCGCAGTGTGTAAGTAGTGGCACACAGGCTACAGGGGTGCTGCTTTGCTGAGCAGATTAATAGGAGGGGATCAGTGCAATGTAGCAGGAGTTGGAGGTGTTGGTGTGAATCCCCCAACTTACTCTGCAGTCCATACTCCTTGGAGCCCTCTCACTGAGCTGTGCTAACATACAGCACCTCAAGCACCAGTGCTGCAGCTGATTGGACAGGAATAAGAGCTGAAGTGTGAGCTGGAGCCCCTGGGCTCCCTGCCTCACAGATATAGCTGTGTCAAAGCTTCTGGCTTTGCACCTGGCTAAAGCTGACCTGATGAGCAGATGGCAACTAGTCAGGAAGACCCAGGTTTGTAGAGCAGGCACTGTTCATACTGCCGTGCTCAGCCTCTGGTGTATGGGTGACCTTTTTATGCCTCTGGGCACTCTTAAGTGGCTACACCTGTACTAGAAGATAAAACAGAGCCTTTGGCCTCAAAGCCAGCTGCTCTGATATGGCTTGCAGCCATGCAACAAGCTCTCCATCCCAGAAAGGTGCCTGTATCTAAGCTGACAGCCAGGATCTGTGGGCATGTCCTGATCCTGGGTGATGTTTGGGAAAATGCCAGCTGGCACAGCCCAACCTGTGTTAGGAAGCAGTACAAACACTTGAAAAACATGATGATTGTGAGCTCATGTTTGAGCCAGTGCTGTTAATTTACTCGTACGGAGCCCTTCTGTCTGGCATCCAGCAGACACCCCAGCCAGCGCTGCCTGCCAGCGAGGAGGGCATGCTCTGAGTTCAGCCATCCCAGCACTGCTGGGCCACGTTGGTCCCTCTCAGCACTGCCTCTCATTCTGTCCATCCTCACCTTTTCTCAGGCAATGAGCTTACAGACCACGCTCTGCTGTTTGCTTCTGCCAGAATGCATCGAGCTAAGGCTGGGCCTTCTGGGGAGTGCTTTATGCCTTTGGCATTTGGACCCATTTCTGGGTAAGGTCAGTGCTGCAGGTGAAGACAGTGCACCCTCAGTCACAGCACTGCCTGACTGTCCTTGGCCATGTCTTTGCTAGCTTTATAATTTCTCCACCCTTTCCATTTCCCTATTTTACCACACACTGCTCACAGCCCCTTTCCCATGTCTCCATCAGCACAGCCCCACACACTGGCTGTGTTTCAGACAGGATTACCGTATGGTGAGCAGCTCTCTGGGCACCTGCCTGTGCTTGACAGTTCAGCCTCAGTTTCCCCCACTCTCACTGTAATCTTTTGCCTCCTTCCCTCCTGCTCCCATTCTGGCTACTTCCTTTTTTTTTTTTCTCTTTTATGTTCTCGTATTTTTTCATTTTTTTCCTGCTCTGCCTCTCCTGTTCTTCCCACTCTGGTTGTCCAAGGGGAGAGCTGCCCCAGCCCAGCCAGGCAAGCACGGGATCAGCACCAAGGCTCAGGTGGGTTCCTCTGCTGAGATTTTTCTTCCGCTAGGCATTGATTCTTTGGCCTCACAGCAGGCATCGCTTTGAAGTTCTGCAAGGCTTTTGATATCACAGATTCAGCAGAAGTCAGGAAGTTCATTTTTGGCAGCCCTGTGAAGCGGGGAAGGATGCTTGCTGTGAATTGAGTGGAGCAGCCGATGTCAAGTGAAGTGGGAGCCATGGGGGCATTCTGCTCCCAGAGGTGCTGAGCTGTGGCCTTCCATTGATTTGGAAGAGCCTGCTGCTCTGGGACAAGTCCAAAGCTGGAACTGCACCTGTGCAGACACATGGCCTTCCCATAGCCCTCAGGTGTGTGACTGCACTGAGCGCATGGGAGGGAGCAGCTGAGTGCTGACCAGGAGCACCATCCTTTGCTTCTGGGCTGCCCAAAATGCTCACATCCGAGAGCTGGTGGTGGTGAACGCTGTGTGCTTTCCTGCAGGAGGAGTCAGGGGATAGCGAGATTGACCTGGATGATGATGAAGATGAGGAGGAGGATGTGGAAGATGACAGCATGGAAATCTCCCCGAGCAAATCCGTCCACCGAGCAAAGAAGCCAGAGCCTCTGGAGGAAAGTGATAATGACTTCTGACCCTTCAGCAGCAGGACCAGGAGGCACCTTGAAATGCAGATTTTGGAGAGCACGCGGGCCAGGAACAAATAACAGCCTGCCAGCTGAAAAGTGCTCGTCAGCATGAGTTCAGGGGTTGGTAAATAATGTTCATTAAACTTGAAAATTAAACTTGGATTGCCAGTCTTGTGACTGCAAAGTATGAGCAGTTTATCCATAATGAGAATCACAGTAATGTGGAGTGCTGTTATTTCCATAATTGCATTAGGACTGGCCCTCGTGCACTGCAGTGCCAGAAGTCTCACCCCAGTGAGCATCGTGTGCTTGATTTCCCTGCACTTTATTATGACCAAGCAGATTTTTTAGCCTTAATAAAGCTGGATAAAAGCTGCTCTGGGAACACATTTAAATTGATTTTAGAAGTGGCTTAAATCTATTTATCCTAAACGTACCCTTTCCTTCATCAAGGGCTTGTGTCTGCAAAGAGCAGCACCAGTTGGCCTAAGGCAGAAAGCTACAGCTGGGAAACCAGTGTAAGGATCCTCAAAGACAGCCTCAGAGCAGCATCTCTGTTTCAGCTGTGTCCCTGGGAGCTGTTCTCAGGCTTAAGCCATGCTTGAGTGTCCTCAGAGCAACTATCTGAGACTGTGCCGTGATTAAATCCATAGGAGATTAGCCCTTTAATTACCCTTTTGCAGCAGACTGAGCTTTAGGCACTCAAATGGCCCCGCAGTTGGGTTGCTGTTGCTTCCTTTTGTTCTTCAACCTTTCTCCATGTTCTGTGGGGACCCGAATCCAAAAATCCATAGAAACTGACTGATATGTAATGCTGTTCTCATTGTTTCTGTTGGAGAAAACATTCCTCCTTGTATTGGGAATGGGTGTATTTTCTGTAAGTAATCATTCACCATTTTTAGCTTGATTTTCAATATGAATGAGATCGCCCCTTTGTCTACCCCTCACTAAAGAGCTCTTAGGGTGCCTGTCCTGTTTCAGTGATTAAGATCCCAGATATTCAATTCCTGCACGCTTTGGGGAAAAAAAATAAGGGGTTGTTGGGAGAATATTTATGAGAGATTCTCAGTTTCCTGTTGAGGAACAAGAGCTGTGGGCAGGAGGCAGAAGATGACAGGCAGTGTGGTAGGAGCTGATGTTAGCGTGGGGCAGCGGTGGCGCTGGGATGTTAGCACAGGCACACAGACACCCAGTTGGTGCTCTGCTGCTGGCAGGAGTGCTGAGCTTACTGAGGAGGCCAGTGGGTTACACTTCTGCCATCAGTGAAAGCAAAAGCTGGAGTTTGTCTGCTCTGTCGCCTCTTGTCTTTTCGCTCTGCTTCAGCATCACGATTTGTCTTTGCAGGGGCAGAAATCAGTGCTTGATTAGATGAGTTTGTTCCAGTGTGTGTTCATCAGAGCAGACAAGAGCCCAGGCTGTTCTCCCGTCCTTCCTTCCTTTCACACCAGCAAAGTACTTTGCTTTCCCTCCATCTGAAGAGTGAAGTCCAACCCCTCTTTTATCGAGCTGAAGGAAGGTTTGCACAGCAGTTACCTGAAAAACCAGGAGCTCTTCCATCTCTCACATCTCTAACACCCAAAGTAGTTCCTCATCAGCTGAGCTCAGAACTGGAAATGCCCTGTCAGGACTTTACAGGTAAATAGGCCACAACTTCTTGTAGTAACAGTACATGTGTGAGTGCTGTGGTGTGCTGGAATGCACACAGCTATATGGGCTCGAGCTGAGCTGGCAGTTAGGGCCCCTCTTTGCACCCTTAATTGTAAAGTTAATTTGCATTTGGTATTTCACCTCACAGGAAGCAGAAGGTTGTCAGTGCTGGACACCTGCTGCAGAGCCATTAGGGTGCTCCTCCAAGAGCCAGCAAGGTGCACGTGCTGACTGCATTCCCTTCTCCCAGGGGCTGAAAAGTCCTGGTTTTAGCACCTGATCTGAAAATACTCTTCCATGTTACATAGGGAATCTGTTCTGATCCTCCCTGTATGCTGAAGATGCTTTTGACCCGTGAGGCAGGTTGCCCACGAGGCTGGGCACAGTGCTGGAGTTCAGAGTGCAGTTTCAGAGAGTGTTTTCTATGCTATTTTCCTATACCATAGGCTGAAACAGAAAGCTGAAGTACTGCATTGTGTGCACAGAGCCAGGGCCTCTTCAGGCAGCACTGCCACCTAGCTAGCCTTCAGCACGGCCCGATGGCAGCTTCTTCTGTCAGGTATGAGCAGCAGGGCAAGAGCAGCCTGCCCCCAGCACTGCTGGAAAGGAACCCTCTGAGCAGGTGCCCCGTTCAGCTCAGGAGTGTTTGTATACAGCTGGGTATGTGTACCTGTGCTCAGACTGGTAAATGTGTTTCACATCGTTGTTAACCTTTATGTGCCAGAACCCAGGGTACAGGAGCCAGCTTGGGATTGCTGATTGCTGTTTCCCATTGGCATTATGGGGAACGTTTCAGCTTGGGTTTAGGCATAGGCTGTGGACAGAGCTGGCCCCAGGCCTGTCTGCCCTTAAGTATTGGTGACAGAAAGAGGATTTCAGTGTTATTTCCTGATGGAGAAAGTGAGCCAGCCCCTGAGATGTAAAAGTCACACTGGAACAGGCGTGAGGTCCCCAGTCCAGGTGGAGGAGCACAGGCCTGGCAGTGCACCCAAAGTCCTATGTGGTCACCCACAACCAACAGAGGAAGGCAGCGCAAGGTGTCTTTTCAGCTAGGATCTCATTTATTTCCAAGCATGTACATATGGCACAGCTCACCCCAGCATTCCCCCAGGATCAGCCCACAGAGGGCGCTCGCTGCCCTGACTCCACAGGAGCGCGTCCAAGTGTGGCTCTGGGAGGTGAAGGGAGAGGGGCTGCTGGCTGGGGGGGCTGGGGGGGTTGCACAGACTGGCTGCTGCTCCAGCTGCAAACCCAGCACCTTCTCGAGCCACCACATCTGCCACACACACAGAGGCATCACCTGGCACCTCTGCTTTCAGCAGCCGCCTGCCCAGAAGGTGACCCGATGCCAACAGCAGGGAACCCAGAGGTCCTCAGCTTGAGGGACAGAACTTCGTCCTGAGGCACTCCTGCACCAGGGTGCGTGTGCTGGAGATGGCCCATCCTCATGCAGTGCTGTTCCTCCTGCTCATCCTTCCTTCCTCCCAAGGCCTTTCTCAGTGACTGCACTCCTATAGCTTGGGATCCCTGTCTCCTCCAAGAGGATGTGATGTAGGGCAGCAGTACCAAACACTTGGGTACTGTGTTTGCTCAGCCAAAGCCAACCTGTTGCTGTGAGCATAGCAAACCACACAGCTGCACAGGGAGCAGCCCCTGCTCTGCAGGGACAAGGGAACAGCAGCCTTCTCATCTCAGTAGGATTTCAGCAGCATCCTACAGGACTGGGCTATGTGCGGCTGCCTGAGAAGGGGCTGCTGTTTCATGCAGTGTTCCTGGCATCCCGAGCAGACCTAGATAGAGAAGGGCTGGCACTGGGTGCAGTGTCCTGGGGCCACGCTGGGGTCCTGCAGCATTTGCCCACAGCATCTTCAGGTGGGTTGAGAGCAGAGCTCCTGTGCAGTCAGGATGTGCCTGGTGCAGGACAGGCTGTGGGCACAGGAGGGCTGCTGGCCTATGATGGAGTTGAGTCACCCATGTGCGTGAGAAGGACCTGACGTGCAGGATCTGTCCCCTCCTCCCTCCCATTTCCTTTTCATCCATTTATGCAGCCTTGAA
This sequence comes from Pavo muticus, assembly GCA_016647715.1. Classification (NCBI taxonomy): domain Eukaryota; kingdom Metazoa; phylum Chordata; class Aves; order Galliformes; family Phasianidae; genus Pavo; species Pavo muticus. The sequence continues at coordinate 2,095,771 of JACDJE010000128.1, forward strand.
GCTCCCCCAGTACCTGAGTGAACAGGCACACTGTGCGTTCCCCAGCTTCTAACCCTCGTGTGCTGCTGATTCAGAGCCCTGGGACCCAGCAGCAGCTGTGAGCCCCTGCGGGGCCATGCTGAGAGCTGCAGGGCTCTCCCTGCCCCAGCTCCCCCTCGGCGGGTGGGCAGTGAGACAAAGGGATGTCCTCTGCCCCCCCAGGCCATCTCCTCTCACGGCCATCACACCACCACCACGCAGTCGGGTGAGTTGGTCCGGATGGCGTCAGAGATCATCTTGGCTCCCGACTGGCCAATACGGTTCCCCTGCAGGCTGGGAGCAGGGAGGAAGAGCGGTTCAGGATCCCCAGTGTGTATGAGAGAAGCTCCCCAGCCCTGCACCAGCCTCACCATCCAGCTGAGTGCTCACCGCCACTTACTTGACGTAGGTGAGGCCGTGGTTGCCCCTCAGTGCCGTGGCGATGCAGATGGCCCCATCCATGCCCAGGGAGTTCTCCTGCAGGCTGCGGTGGGCAGTGGGGTCAGGGGGGGCTGGAAGGCTCCTGCCTCTCACCCCAGTGAGCGGGATACTTACTTGAGCCAGCGGAGGCTGCGGTTCACCTTCAATGCATTGGCCATCGCCTTGGCTCCTGCCACGCTGATGGAGTTTCCCCTCAAGCTGCAAAGCAAGACGGGCCGTCAGGAGGTTCCACATCCTCCACAAGGCAGCCCTGGGCCAGCTGAGGGACAGATGTGGGGAGCAAGCAGTGCTGAGCCCAGCGTGGGGATCTCGGACACCCCAGGGAGCAGTGTCACAGTGACGGGCGCTCACTGCCCTGCTGAGCACTTACTCCAGGACCTGCAAGCTGTTGTTGACCATCAAGGCCTCCGCTAGGGCCTGGGCACCGGCTGCACTGATGGAAGCCACCTGGAGACTGCAAGAGAACAGAGTCCTTCAGTGCGTGTCCCGAGGCGGCTGCGGTGTGCTAATTAGACATGCTAATCAGAGTAGCTGCAGAGGCAGGGCTCTGCACAGCCTGCATGCTCACTGGAGATCTGCCAGCGTGGTGTTGACCTTCAGCGCAGCAGCCAGGGCGGCCATTCCCTCATCCCCGATGGCGTTCTCCTGCAAGCTGAGACAAGCAAATACTGTGTCTGCTCCGAGCACGTGGGGGCAGGGAAAGGGGCAGCAAAGTGCATTGAGATGGGGGGGCATGGTGTGCCAGAGTGCTTGGGGGGCCACGCACATCCAGCACCCCCAACCAGGGATGGGGGATGGGGACAGGACAGGGCACATGGAGGAGGCAAAGGGCAAAGCCAGCTCCTGGCTGGTGCCCATAGGAGGATGCTGCCCAGAGGTGCTGGGACTTCCCACTGTATCCACTCTTACTCGAGGCTGGCCAGGCTGCCATTGGATTGCAGTGCTTGTGCCAGGGCCACGGCTGCTTGCGTCTGAATGAAGTTCCACTGCAGGCTGCAAGAGGAACAGGACGTGAAGAGCGTGGCTGCGGGCTGTGGGGATCGCCCAATCCCTCTGTGCTCAGCACCCATTCACCCAGAGCGAACCCCTTTGGGTGCATCCAGGATGGCACAGTCTGTGGGAGAGCAAATCAGGGACACACCGGGTCTGATGGAAACTCACTGGAGGGACGTGAGTGCCCGGTTCTCCTTCATGGCCAAAGCGATGGCCTTGCCGCCTTCGTCGTGCAGCAGGTTGGCTGCTAAGCTGGAGGCAGAGGACAGAGGACATCATCACGCACAGGTTGGGAAGGCACCGCACAGCAGGCTGGGTGCCCCCCCGGGCCCTTGGGACTTACTCCAGCTTCCTGAGGGTGCAGTTGTTGCGTAGGGCGTGGGCGATGGCGGGGCCGCCCTCCTTGCTGATGGAGTTCTCCCGCAAGCTGGGGAAACACCGGGGCTGGGGAGGAGCACGGGGGGACCGTCTGCTCCCCACCACCCCTTGGCCCCGCTCCAGGGCTCAGCCATGCATTGCAACAGCATCTCCAGCACCGTCTGCATCTCTGTTCCCTGCACTGCTGCCCGCAGTGAAACAGAAACCTAGCTTCGAGGAAGGCAGTCCCTTCCTAGAAGACAAGCCTGAGGGCTGGCCTCGTGGGGTGGGGCTGTGCACAAAAACTCTGTCCCAGAGCTCTAACTACCCCTGCTGAAAACAGATGCCAAATCTATTAGGAGAGCCTAAGACGTGAGGACGATGGCTGATGTTGGAGGCACCTCAGGGTCCCTGTGCCCCAGCTCTGCCCCAGCAGATCCACCCAGAGCAGGGAGCAGGGCACAGCCCCACAGGCAGGCAGCTTTGGAGAGCTACAAGGAGGAGACCCCACAGCACCTGGGCAGCCTGTGCCAGGGCTCCGGCACTGCACAGCACAGCAGTGCTGCCTGGTGCTCCCCTGTGCCTTTGGGGTGGCTGTCAGCTGGCTGAAGCTGCCACAGGTGCCCCCGCTGCCTGGAGCTGCTAGCTTTCCCTGCACATCCAGCAGATGTGAACACTGTAGGATTATCAGGCTTTTTTCCCAGCCTCCCCCACTGCGATTCACTGTGACATGGCTGCACTGATACAGTCTCATGGGGAGAAAGTCAATAGCACAAAGAAGAGCTCTCAGCCATCAGAGGGACCGAAGCTGCTTTCAGCATCTGAGAGCACTTGTGGAAGCAGCCAGGCACAGCCCTGCGTGCCGAGGAGCTCCGGCATCCCATGTCCTGGTTGCTGTGAGAGCTGTGCACCGTGGGAGCTGCTATCGGACAGGGTGGCCAGTGGGGCCGTCACTTACTTGAGGTCAATGAGTCCCTTGTTGGAGCAGAGAGCTGCTGTCAGCGCACTGACCCCGGTGTTGCTGATAGAATTGCTCTGCAGACTGACACAGACAGAGGGAGGCGTTAGGATGGGACAGCCGTGCCATCGCTGTGGGGCTGTGTTTGGGGTGAGAGGTCCTGTTTCACCAGGGAACTGGCAGCTCCCACGTTGGGGAGCCGAGGCTAAAGGAACAAACGTGGAAGGAGCAGCCAGCACCCGGTAAGGGGCAGTGGGGCAGCAGGGCTGCCAGGCAGGGAGCACTCACTCGAGGCTTTGCAGACTGTGATTGACCTTCAGCGCTTCAGCCAAGGCAACCGAGCCGTTGTCTCCCACAGAGTTGCTGGAGAGCCTAAGGTGTGAGGATGGGTGAGCATTACCGACAGCTGTGTTGCAAACAGAGCTCCTGCCAGCAGCGTGGGGTCCGCAGCCCTGCCCTGCCCAGGACCCAAGCAGCTTTGTGGGCCTCCCCTGCCTGGGCTCGGCCTCTCTGCTCACTGCCTGGCTCCCTGCTCCCTCCCAGATACATGAAACATTTCTGCACCAGGCCCATCCAACAGCTGCTCCGCTGCCCTTCCCACCTCCACCTACAACGGCTACCCCAAAGCACAGCCCAGAGCCCTGCCAAGGGTTGTGCCCGTGGATCGCAGCTGAGCACAGTGCTGGCATCGCCATCCATCGCCATCCCTTGGCCCTGCGCTACCCCGCAGCTCTTACATCAGTTCCTTGAGGCTGCAGTTCTGTGCCAGTGCCTCTGCTAACTTCCTTGCACCGTGGGCACCGATGGAGTTTTTCTGAAGGCTGCAAGGGAGAGGAATTCAGGCAGGAGCATCAGCCAGCCCCAGACACAGCTCCATCAGCGGCACATTGTCCCTCCCTCCCCTGTGCGCTGCTCTCAGCTCTGGCAGTGCACTTCCCCCCCTGCATGCACCCAGAGGACATTTCAGGTCAGGAAATAGGTGCCTGAAGGACTGGTCCACGGGGCTGTGACAGTCTCTTTGCTATCAGGGATGGCATGGGGACAGTAAACTGAGGGAAAGCACAGGGAGACGTGGCCAAGCCAGAACCAGCACGGGGTTTGCTGGTGTCTGGGGGAGCAGGGGGTCACTCACTGCAGGGTTATCAGCCTGCGGTTGGTCAGCAGGGCCTCAGCCAGGGCCGTGGCACCCTCCTCCTTGATCACGTTGTGCTGCAGGCTGCAAGGAGAGCAGCAAACTGCAAGTGAGTGCTGGGCAGGTGGCATCTCTGTAACCACAGCACCCACTCACACACACACATATGCCCGGGACTGGAGCGGTGCTGGGTGAGCAGGATCCCACCGCTGCTGCACTGAGGGCTTCCCAGTTTCACTGTGCACAGCAGGGTCTGCTTCCCTGTTGTGCTGCCCTGCATCCCAGTGGTGATTTAGGGCCCCTCTTGATTGAGGGCTTGAGGTTGTGCCCAGGGTCCCACAGGGCAGGAACACCAAGATGAGGGCTGTGGGCAGCTTGTCCCCTGCCTCCGCTCCTGCAGATGCTGCAGACTTACTTCAGGGAGAGCAGGACTTGGTTTTTTTTCAGTGCATCTGCCAATGCTTTTGCTCCTGACGGGCCGATGGAGTTGCTTCGCAGGCTGAGGCAGGGGAGAGAGGAGCAGAAAGGATGAGGTTAGGATGGAGGTAGAAAAGCAAGAGCAGCAGCTGCCTGCCTGCCTGCCTGCGCTGGGATATCCCAGCAGGATGCTCCTTCAGCCACAGGGCTGACTTCCCCTCACCCCCAGGCTGGTAGTGCCCAGGTGGGATGCTGTCAATCTGGTATTATTAACAAGCCCACGTGAAGGGACTTTGAGCAGCAAGTGGGTTCTGCTGCCCTGGGACACAGCTGGGTGTCGTTCCCAGGAGGCTGTCCCAGCTTGGCCAGGTGGGATTTGGCTCTGCAGGTTCAGAAGGGGTAGCACTTACTCCAGCACCGTTAAGCTCCTGTTCACCATCAGCGACCTGGCCAGTGCTTTGGCACCCTTATTGCAGATCTGATTTTCTGCCAGGCTGTCCAGAAAAAGAAAGCAAGAGTGTGTCATGGGAGAAAGAGGCTCTCACAGCCCCCGCACATCTGCAAGCAGAGGGCAGCATCAGGTTGGTTTGTGGCACAGCCACGCTTGCAGTCACTTCCAGGTGTGCTCTGCTGGGGTGGGATTGCAGGGACAAGTTGGAGGGTTTCTGAGCTTCACGTTAATTAATGTAGTGAACAAGGGAGCTGCCCAGATCACAGCACAGGGGGCTCTATGCACAGCCACAGACACAGGAGGGGAGATGGGAAAGTGGAGACGCATCTGCTGGGGGCCACGCATCTCCAGGCATCAGCTGGTCTAACCTGAGCCCCGGGTGCCCAGCAGGCAGCCGCAGCCCCAGGAGGCAGTGTATCAGGACAAGCAATCTGTGCTTGCTACCCAAAGTACGGGTTTAAGAACAGCAAGGAGGCAGGAGGCTGGCTGAAAATAGCCGGGGTGGGCGGCACGGTGAGGGCTTGGGATGAATCAGCCTGCACAAGGGGTGGGCGCAGGGCTGCTGATGGCAGCTGTCCTGGGGGACCAGCAGACAGCAGGGGTGAGGTGCAGGAGGCTGAGGGGCAGGGCTGTCCTTGTCACTGGTGGGAGCCGACTGGATGGCCCCTCGCCCTGGTTCTGCTCTGGAAGAGTGCATTCTGTCTGGGCCAGGTCCTACCTGAGCCTCTGGATCTGGCAGTCCTTCCCGCTCAGCACGCTGCCCAGCAGCTCCATCACGTTGTCCTTAAACTGGTTATTGTCCAGCCTGGAGGAAATGGAAGGAAAGAGCAAAAGCAAAGAGAACAAAAAGTGAGGAAAGGACTATCCGTGACTGCCTGGGGACTGCTGTCCCGTGACATCTGCCCTTAGGTGGAAAAACTGAGGTGCAGAAGCGGAGTTGACTTCCCCAGGACTGTGGAGCTGTCGCAGTGCCATCCCCAGGACAGCTTTCTGCTGCTGGGCAGCATTGGTGGGCCCGCACCTCCTGCAGGCGCTGGGGAGTTTGAGCCACACGTGGGAGCATCCCGGTGTCCCTGCTTGCCTCTCCGAGCACTGTTCCACTGCAACTTACCTGAGGCTGTGGCAGAAGAGGAGCTGGGGGAGCAGGCTCTTGCAGACGTTGTAAGTGAGGCAGTTGGAGAGGTTGGTCTCCTCCGCGCACACATCAGAGACCTGCAGGAGGTAGGCCAGGGCAGAGCAGTTCACTGGTGTGAGCATCCCGGCCAGGCTCTCGTTCTTCATCGCTTCCTCCACAGCCTTAGCGATCTCCGTGTGCTGAATCTCATGCAGGCAGTGCACGGTGTTCACCGTCTGCGAGGAGATGACGTAGTTCGTGTTGAGGCAGCCCTGCAGGAAGCTGATGGCTTGGTTCCTGTAGCTGTTGTGCTCATCCTTCACCAGCAGCCAGCCGGAGAGCAGCTGGTTCACCTGCGGGGAGAGCAGCCCGGAGAGGAACCGCACGAAGATATCGAGCTGCCCGTCCTCAGCCTGCAGCGACCTCTGAACGGCGCTCTTGAAGTGGTTGAGGAAGCCCAGCTTGGGCCAGGACATCCCGCTCTCCGTGAACAGATCGAATATTGCCCGCTTGGCAGCGGTGTAATAATAAATAGCTGCTAAAAACTCCTGTATGGTTAAGTGGGAGAAATAATAGGCCGTGGTGGACTGCATGTCCTCTTTGAGTAAGAGTCTGCTGCACAAGGTGCTGTGCAGCAAGGAGAGGTCTACGCCGTACGTCTTCATGTCCTGCTCGTAGAACACGTGCTTCCGTTTGAGCAGCCCGTGGAAGGCCAGCCTGCCCAAGCTGCCCATCACTTTCTTGCTGTTATTCACAGCTTGCTCGATCCTGAGGGTTTCTCTCTGCCTTTCTGGCCAGTCACTGCTCAGAGCCACTTTAAAATAATAGGAATAGATTTCTGACAAGGTCTTAGGAACAACTCTCATTTCTTGGGGTTGACCGGTGCTGCTTTTTAGGTAATAACCAATTGAAGAGCCGTAAATCCTGCAAAATCCAGGAACCGTGCACATGATGCGCAAGGATCTGTTAGCCTTGATGTGATGCAGAACCTGGCTGGATAAGTCTCTGTTGTCAAGGAACATCTGGTCCAAGAAGTCTTTCATCTCTGTGGCCCTGAAGCCGCGTATTTCCGTCATGCGGTCTACGAGCCCGCCGGGGATCTGGCTGGCCACCGTGGGCCGCGAGGTGACCCAGACAGAAGCCTCCTGTAGCAGGTTGCCCCGTATGATGTTGGTGATCAGGTTGTCCACTTGAATCTCCTTTTTGGGATCGGTGCACGCAACCGTGTTGGAAAAATCCAAAGGGGTCTTAAACTCATCCAAGCCGTCAAGGATGAGCAGCGTCCTGGCAGCTCCCGTGGAGATGCAGCTGGGTTCGGTGATGTGGGGGAAGGACAAGCGGATGAGCCTCTCGGCAGAGAGCTTCTCGTAGGTGTTGAGCTCCCGGAAGGTGAGGGGCAGCACGAACATGATGTCCCTGTTGATCAGCCCCTTTGTCCAGCGGCCAACAAACAGCTTCACCAGCGTGCTTTTGCCGATCCCAGCCACCCCCATGGTCACAGAGATCCGCGGGGGGATGCTGACCTTGGACAGGGGCAAGAAGAGCTTCTCTAAAGGGATGCTCTTGGATACATTTCGTAGGCCTTTGGTCATTTCCATCTGCAGGATGTCATGCTCCTTCTGCTGGATGTCAGTCAAGCCCTCCACCAGCAGCAGGTTCGTGAGGCGCTGGAGGGAACCTATCTCCAGGCTGTTCCCATAGGAGCTTTGGAGGCTCTCCAGATGTTTCTGCACCATCGGTTCTGCACAGAGAGAAAAGGAACAGGAGTTAAGGAGGAGAAGAACCACAAATAAGAGACGCAGCCAGTCCCATGAAGAGGGGAAACCTCACAGACCCTTACCTGGGCAGGAAAGTGCCAGGGATCTGACCAGCCTCACCTTCAGCCTCTGCTCACCCCTATAGGTCCAGAAACCCATTTAAACTCAGGCCTGAACCTCTAGCACCTGCCTGAGCTACGTTGTAGGAGTACCTGTCTACAGGTCCATCCCATCTGTGCCTGCTATGGACCTTGCTGGTCTGGACCCTGGCCTGTGAGCTGTTTTTCCAGCTTGTCCTCGGACACACCTATCACGCTGCACTCACCTGGTGGTCACTGGCCTCTTCATGACCCTGGCTGTCCTTGCTAGCCTTGATCCTGACTGTGGCTCAACCTCAGCCCTGCCCCATCACCACCCAAACCTGAACCCCAGCAAGTTATTTATGTTGAAGCGTGATGTAAAACAGGGACTTTTGTGGAGCGGAAGCTGGTGTTTGGGGCTGCCAGCCCTGATTAGGGAGCAGAGATGTCTCAGAGCTAGGGTGCGAGCCTGGAGGCTGCGGATCAGCACTGCTGAGATGTTCTGCTTGCTTTCCCCCCTTCTCAAGCTGCCCAGCGAGGTGTGCTAGAGCGGGCAGGAGGAAGGTCCCTGAGGCCTGGCATGGCTCCTGTCATCTCTGTGTGCATCTCAAGGTGCTCCAGCAAATGCCAGGGCAGGCACACTGACACCCCACATCCCGCCCGCTGTGGGCTGCCTACCATAGACAGTGATGTGGAGGTAGAGCTGGGAATTGGTGGTCTCGATGAAGCTCTGCAGGGACTGGGAGGCATGGCTGCCCTTGCCAGCCAGGATGTCCACCACGGCCCTCACCTGCTCGGGCAGGGAGCTCGCCTCCTGCGCCCGGCCAGCCTCCTCCACCGTGAGGAGGTCCAGCCTCTGCAGGTAGCCGATGATCTCCTCCAGGAACTGTGGTGAGATGGACCTCATCAGCTGCCTCCGGTAGCGACTGATCCAAGCCTCTGCAGGAGAGGAGAGCAGGAGAGCTGTGGCTCGTGCAATCCCTGGGCACGCTGCTCGGCAGCTTTCCGCATCTGTGCTGCTGCCCTGGGCACCACTCACCTTCCATCAGAGGCGTCCCGTGGCATCGGCGGTCGCGGGG
>JACDJE010001393.1:0-11353 GCA_016647715.1 Pavo muticus
TTTTCCGGGGCCTGTGCCCCCCTGTCACGGACTTGTATCCAGAGATAACCCGTGACATAAACATAGTATCGGAATGCAAGATAACACACTATAATACAATATAATTAGAATTGAAGCTAATAAATCAAATATAATGAGAGAGAGAGATTGTCCAAAAGCTGGATAGGCCTCACCATAACGCTGAGGTGAGATGTGCAGTCCGGTCAAGCAGCAGGGAGACAGCCTGACGAAGAAGAGCTGGTCAGATGACCTACCAAGGCCTCATATCTGTTCCCCCTGTGCAGAAATGATAACAACACAGCGAACAGTCTTCTGGGGAATGTAGTTCTTTTCTTCTGGGACAGATACCCAGAACACTTTACCTCCCAGATCACTACATGATGTTATGATATGGAATACTGATAACCAAAAATCATAAAACCATTACACCACTCCCCTCCACTTCACGCTATTTCCCTCAATTCCTCTCCACTCCATGTCATTTCCCTCCTCTGCGCTCCATTTGATATTCCTCCACTCCACTGCATTTCATTTCCCTCAGCTCCACTCCACTCTATTTCATTTCCCTCACCTCCTCTCCTCACCATTTCATTTCTTTCCCCTCCATTCCATTTCATTTCACTGCACTCCATTCCTCACTATTTCATTTCCCTCCCCTCATCTCCATTTCATTTCCCTCCTCCCCACTCCACTCCATTTCATTTTACTCTACTCCACTCTCCTTCTTTTCTTTTCCCTTAACTTTACTCAACTCCATTTCTCTCCTCTCAACTCCACTCTGCCGTGGAGTCAACAGGGATGGGTGTCCAGTGCGCGGGGAAGCATGACAAACTCAATATGAGTGGTAAAAGCTTCACTTTATTCTGAACAGAGCAATCCATTTATAAGGAAGAGAGTATACTTGGCACTGCCCGATAGGCTACATATCTTATTGACATTAATCAGATTGGTTACTAACGCTCATTGCTACATCAGCTACTCATATTTACAGCACAGGGGGGGTGTATACATTCCAGCTTATGCACACCCTAATTCCCTGTCTTGCATCTGCTTCTAGCTTCAAGGCCACAGTGACCCTTATCTGCACTCCTCCACTATCCTGTTCTCACAGTATTTTTCCAGCATGATGCCTTCTGTGCTGCCGCAGAGATTTTGCTCGTACAGCGAGTCATGGCTGCCTTGCTCCTTCAGCCATTCCTCCACACCACTCCAATTCATTTCCCTCAACTCCAGTCCACTCTATTGCCCTCCACTCCATTTCATTTTCCTCTACTCCTCTCCTCACCATTTCATTTCCCTCAACTCCTCTCCACTTCATTTCCTTTCCCTCCACTCCAATCCATTTCTTTTCTCTCCACTCCCATCCACTCCATTTCCCTCCAATCCACTCCACTACATTTCCTTCCACTGCTCTACATTTCATTTCCCTCCACGGCTTTCCACTCTGTTTCATTTTCCTCAACTCCAGCCCACTCCATTTAATTTCCTTCCACTCCACTCCGTTTCATTTCCCTCCACTCCACTCCACTCCATTTCATTTCGTTCAACTCAACTCCACCCCATTTCATTTCCCTCCAGTCCACTCCACTCCACTCCCCTCAAATCCAATCCATTTCTTTTCCCTCCCTTCCACTCCACTCCTCTACGTTTACTTCAACTCCACTCCATTTAATTTTCCTCAACTGCGATCTATCTCATTTCCCTCCAGTCCACTCCTCTCCATTTCCCTTCACTCCACTCCATATCATTTCCCTCCTCACCACTGAACTTAATTTCCTTCCACTCCACTCCATTACATTACCCACCACTCCACTCCACTCCATTTCCTTCCATTTCGCTCCGTTTCATTTGCCTCACCTTCACGCTATTTCATTTCTCTTTGCTCCACCCCTCTCTACTCCATTTTTCTCCACTCCAATTCATTTCATTTTCCTCCTTTCAAATCCATTACCCTCCACTGCACTTTATTTCATTTCCCTCCGCTTCACTCCACTCCATTTCATTTCCCTCCAATCAACTCCACTGTTTTTCAATTTTCTCCACTCTATTTCATTTCACTCCACTACATAACTTTTTATGTACATAACTGTACATAACATTTCATTTCCCACCACTCCACTCCACAATATTTCACTTTGCTCTGCTCGACTCCATTTTATTTCCCACCTCTCCACTCCGCTCTAATGCATTTCCCTCCACTCCACTCCATTTAATTTCCCTCCATTCCATTCTACTCCATTTCGTTTCCTTCAGCTCTGTGCCTCTTCATTTAATTTTCCTCCATACCACTCCTCACCTTAAAATTTCATTCCCTTCTACTTTTCACCATTTCATTTCCCACCACTCCACTCATCTCCCTCGAATCCACTCCACTCCATTTAATTTGCCACTTCTCCACTCCATTCAATTTCACTCCTCTCCACTCCACTCCTCTGCACTCCATCCCGCTCAATTTCCTTTCACACCACTCCATTTCATTTCCTTCCACTCCACTCCCTTTAATTTCCCTCTACGCCAGTCCATTCCATTTCCCTCCACTCCACTCCATTTCATTTCCCTAAACTCCATTTAATTTCGCTACATGCCACTCCATTCCTTTTTCTGCCACTTCACTGCCCTTCATTTAATATCTCTCCACTGCACTCCAGTTAATGTGATTTCCCTCCACTCCACTCCACTCCATCTCATTTCCCTACACTCCTGTCCTTTTCATTTCCCTCCATTGAACTCTACTCCATATTATTTTCTACCTCTCCAATCTGCCCTATTCCATTTCCCTTCAGTCCTCGCCATTTCATTTCCCTCCACTCCAATCCACACCAATTCACTTTGTTCCGCTCGACTCCATTTTATTTCCCTCCACTCCACTCCTTTCCATTTCCCTTTGCTCCATTCCATCTCATTTCCATCCACTCTGCTCAACTCCATTTTCGTCAACTTCACTCCAATTCATTTCCCTCCACTCCACTACATTTCATTTACTTGCGCTCTGCTCCATTTAATTTCTTTCACTTCCATGCCTTTTCATTTCTTTCCTCTCTGCTCATGTCTTCTCCATTTTTCTCCTCTCCACTCAATTTCATTTTCTTCCACTCCTTTGCCCTCCACTACTCTCCATTTAATTTCCCTCCACTGCTCTCCATTTCATTTAATTTCCCGCCACTCCACTCCTCTCAATTAATTTCTTTCAACTCCACTTTCCTTATTTTCATTTCCGTCAAGTCCACTCCATTTCACTGCCCTCTTCTTCACTCCATTTCTCTCTTATCCACTCGTCACCATTTCAATTCACTCCACTCCTAACCATTTCATTTCACTCCACTCAAATCCTCACCATTTTATTTCCCTCCACTCCACTCCTTTTTTTCATCTACAGTCCATTTCATTTATCTCCACTCCACCCCAGTCCATTTCATTTCCTTCCTCTCCACTCCTTATTACTCCATTTCCTTCCACTCCACTCAATTTAATTACCCTCCAGATCAATCCACTCCATTTATTTTCCATCCGCGCCACTCCAATCCATTTCCCTCCACTCCACATCATTCCACACCAGTTCTCTCCACTCCTGTTTTTTCCACTCCACTCCATTTAATTTCCCCCCACTGCATTCCACTCCATTTTATTTCTCTCCACTCTACTCCATTTCATTTCACTCCACTCTATTCCACTCCATTTCATTTCCTTCAACTCAACTCCACCCCATTTCATTTCCCTCCACTCCACTTCCCTCAAATCCACTCCGTTTCATTTCCCTCCACTCCACTCCATTTCCCTCCAGTCCACTCCACTCCAATCCAGTGTTGTAGTAGGCGATAACAGGGTATCGGGTTGTGACGTGATAGGACCTCCCCTGCTCTATGAATAATGTATGATGCATGCTTGAAGGACATAGATGACGTACATAGAAGATATGTAGAGTATATAGGCTGCCTTTTCCTTGCAATAAAGGCCCTTTTTGCCACGACAACACACCCTCTTGGTGTGGACGTGCTTTTCGGCCCGGGCGTGCTGCGCATGCTGCACCCATATATGAGCAAGACTCACGAAAGGCAACAAATCGTGCCCTGTGTGAGGAGATTTGCTCGAGGCCATACCGGGTGACACGGTGCCTCCTACCCGCAGGCACGGATACCCGGGTAGAGGGTCCTGCGGAAGAGATCTTGGCCGGCCGGCATCATTCCTGACTTTTCGTTCGTGTTCCCACGTACGTGCTGGTTGATCCGCGGCCAGCCCCTCCCTCCGTGCTATGGAGCAGGTTAATAAGGTACTTTTTCAGTTCTGTAAGGACTACTGCGCCAAGCAATCTCCTTCTAGGAAGGAGGTTGTGGCTCTTTTATCCCGGTTACAGCGGGAGGGGGAAGTGGGTTCTCCTGATGATGTTCTCGATTCCCACAATTGGGATCGGATTACTGCCGCCCTCGCGCGGTGAGCAATGTGCGCACAGAAGGGCGCTAAACTTAAGACCTGGGGTCTCATTTTAGGGGCTCTAAAAGCCGCGCGGGAGGAGGGCAAAATAACAGCGCGCGCCAGGGCTCTCCTGGGTCTTGATGGGGAAGCAATCTCATGGGGAGGGGTGTCGGGAGGCCCCGACGGCGGCGGGTTGAGAGTTCCTTCCAGGACTCGGAGTGCGGACAACCTGCCGAGGCCGGACGACAAGACGGCGCCCAGCGATCCAGCTACTCCCTGCAGGAGCGAACAGGAAGAGGAAGCTGTTGAAAAGGGGGGCTTCCCCCCCCCTTATCAGCTTGCAACAGCCACCGCTCCGTCGGCTCCACCCCCGCACGCCCCACCTCGGCAGCCTTTGTATCCTTCTCTGCACAACCCAGGGGGAGGAGAGGGTTGCAACAGTGTCTCTCCCCTGCAGCTGGCGGAGGGGGCGGGGTGCGGCTGCTCTCCTTTTGCCTGCTTGTGCAATAGAGACGGGGCCTTGGGCAATAAGGGCGGGTCCTAGTTAAAAACTTGGGGTCTGATATTAAGGGCATTAAAAGCAGCCCGGGAGGAGGGAAAGGTATCAGCAGAGGCTCGACAGCTTTTGGGTCTTGGCGATGGAGGCGGGACACCGGACTCTGGGGATTCCGGTGGAGACTCGGGAGTAGTTGCCTGCAGGGGCCAAGAGGAGGCGGAGCCCCCGCTGCCGTATCCGGACCCGACAGGCGGAACGTTGTATCCTTTATTGGAATTGCGTCAGTGTTCCCTGACTCAAGGGGGCGGGGGTGGGCGTGATCCACATGAGCAGGATCAGCTTACTGCCCACCCGGGGAGGGGCCAGACAAAAGGTCTGCCCAATGCAGACAGGGGGCAGAGCCTACCATCTCTGGTCACTCCCAGGGATGATAATGAAAGCGATAGTGCAAGGGAGAAGCAAGGGACTGGCTTTGAGTGGAGGGGGAAGGATCAAATGACGGACTGGAATCGGATTAGATCAGAGGCTCTGGGGCAAGGCATAATTCCACAGGCATGCCCGGTGATTGTGAGCGATTATGGTCCCGAATGGGAGCCGCTTGACCCTAAAGGCGTCACGCGCCTGATGGAATTTATAGATAAAAGAGGCCTGAAATCACCTCTGACGTTAAACACACTACAGGCTTTGACTGCACCGGGACCTCTCCTCCCCCACGACATCATAAACCTAATGCGTATGGTGCTCAAGCCGGTTCAATATATGTTATGGGAGACGGACTGGATGACCGAATTGAGGGGACTTGCCGGGGTGGCGGAGGTCAACCCGAACCACCCCCTGCATGGGAACAGCGTCCCGCGACTTTCAGGGAAGGCCGTGGGAATGACCTCGCCCCAGGGCCAGTTAGCGATACTAGGGCCGAGGGAGCTCGTAGCAGCCACAGACGCAATGATGGAGGCGTTTAAAAAATTCGCGCATAAGGCCAAACCACCCGCTCCGTGGACAGATGTTACCCAGGGCCCAAATGAATCCTTTCAAAGCTTTGCAGACAGGCTTTTAGCTGCTGTAGAGGGGTCTGATCTTCCGAAATCGGCCCAAGGGCTAGTGATAATTGATTGTCTGCGACAGAAATCGCATGACAATATTAAGGAGTTGCTACGAACCGGCCGGAGCACGCTTAACACCCCGGGAGAAATTATTCAGTATGTTTTAGATAAGCTCAAGGTAACTCCTTTAACTGCTGAAGGGCTGGCTGCTGCTAGTCGCAGCTGTCGGCCCGCGACAGCAAAGATCTCAGCAGCAAGGGCTGTGTTTCCGATGCGGCAAATATGGCCACGTTAGAGCGCAATGTCCCTCTGGGAAAGGCCAGTCAGGGCCTCCTGACCGTAGGAAGGGCCTGCTAAAAGTTCTTTGCCGAGTATGTGGGGGACGCGGTCATGTGGCACGTCACTGCCTGAGCAGTGAGTCTCAACAGCGGCAGTTTTGACCCAGATAGAGAGATTGGCTTGTTGGTCTGCGAAACAGGCCAATATGACAACGCTTGTGCTAAATGCTATGCTTGAAGATCTTAATAGTGTCCGTCATGCACTGCTACAGAATAGAGCAGCTATTGACTTCTTGCTGTTGGCTCAAGGACACGGGTGTGAGGACGTTGAAGGAATGTGCTGCTTCAACCTCAGTGATCACAGCGTGTCGATTCATAAACAACTGCAATGGATGCAAGAACATACACAGAAGATCAAAGAAGAGAGTGATCCCTTTGGGAATTGGCTGGACGGACTGTTTGGAGAAATGGGTTCATGGCTAAAGCAATTGCTTAAGGTTCTTGCAATAGGACTTGCAATTTTTGTATGCTTTCTGATTTGCCTTCCATGTTTTATAGGATGCTTTCAGAATTGCTTGCAACGCGCGATGGACACTGCTTTTGATAGTCGTTTAGAATATTATAGGCTTCGCGAGAGATTGTAACAAGAGTAGAGCTTAGAATAGGGATGTAGGGTAATTGCGTCCGCGTTGTAACGGAGCAAGGCTTGACTGAGCACGGGGAGGGGGAGATGTTGTAGTAGACGATAACGGGGTATCGGGTTGTGACGCGATAGGACCTCCCCTGCTCTATGAATGTATGATGCATGCTTGAAGGACATAGATGACGTACATAGAAGATATGTAGAGTATATAGGCTGCCTTTTCCTTGCAATAAAGGCCCTTTTTGCCATTCACCCTCTTGGTGTGGACGTGCTTTTCGGCCTGGGCGTGCTGCGCATGCTGCGCTCGTATATGAGCAAGACTCACGAAAGGCAACAATCCAGTTTTCTCTATTTCCCTCCACTCCACTCCGTTTCATTTCTGTCCTCGCCACTCCACTATATTTCATTTCCCTCCATTCCACTCCTCACCATTTCCCTCCAAACCAGTCCATTTAATTTTGCTGCACTTTAGTCCTCACCATTTCATTTCCCTCCCCTCCACTCAATTTCATTTCACTCCACTCCACTCCACTCTACTCCACTGTATTTCTATCCACTCCATTTCTTTTTTGTCCACTCCACTCCGTTTCTTTCCACTCCATTTTTTTCCTCTCCACTCAGTTTCAATTCCTTCCACTGCACTCTTCACCATTTCATTTCCCTCCACTCTGCTACATTTCATTTCCCTCCACTCCACGCAATTTCATTTCCCTCCTCTCCACACAATTTCATTTCCCTCCTCTCCACTCTTCACCATTACATTCCCCTGCACTCCACTCCATTTCATTTCCCTCCAATCCACTCCACTCCATTTCATTTCCCTCCTCTACACTCCGCTCAATTCCATTTCATTTCTTTCATCTACGCTCCATTTCCTTTCCTTCCACTCCACTCCTCTCGATTTCACTTCACTCCACTCAGTTTCATTTCCCACCACTCAACGCTAATCCATTTCCCTCAACTCCAGACATCTCCATGTCATTTCCCTCCACTACAATCCCTTCCATTTCCCTCTACTCCACTCCTCTTCCTTCCATTTCCTTCAACTTCACTCTTTCTCATTTCCCTCCACTCCTCTCCATGACATTTCTCATCACTCCACTCCACGCCATTTCATTTCAATCCATTCCTCTCTACTGCACTGCGTTTCCATCCACTTCACTCCATTTACTTTTTTCTTCACTCCACACCACTCCTTTTCCCTCCACTCCACTCCACATCATTATTTCCACTCCACTCCAATTATCGCCATTTTGTTTTCCACCACTCCACTCTATTCCTTTTCCCTCAACTCCAGTCCTCTACATGTCATTTCCCTCCACTCCACTCCATTTCCCTCCACTTTTCTCCATCTCATTTCCCTACACTAGACTCCATTTCAATTCTGTCCACTCTACTCCAATCCACTTCATTTCCCTCTAGTCCACTCCATTTCATTTCCCTCAGCTCCAATCCACTCCATTTCATTTCCCTCCACTCCACTCCTCAGCATTTCATTTCACTCCACTCTACTTTTCACCTTTTTCTTTCACTCCACTCCCCTCTATTTCATTACCCTCACCTCTACCGTTGTCTGTGTCATTTCCCTCCACTCTACTACACTCTGTTCCATTTCCCTCCAATTCTCTCCATCTCATATAACTCCACTACACTCCACTCCGTTTCACTCCACTGCACTCCATTTCATTTCCCTCCACTCAACACCACTCCATCTCATTTCCCTTCACCCCACTCCATTTCATTTCTTTCAACTCCACTTTCCTCAATTTCGTTTCCCTCAACTCCACTCCATTCCATTTCATTGCACTCTACTCCATTTCATTTATCTCCACTACACTCCACACCATTTCAATTTGCTCCACTCCTCACCATTTCATTCACTCCACTTTAGTCCTCACTATTTTTTCCCTCCACTCTACTCCTTTTTATTTTTTCATCTACACTCCTTTTCATTTTTTCATCTACACTCCTTTTCATTTCTCTCCCCTCCACTCCAGTCCATTTCATTTCCATCCCCTCCACTCCTCTCTACTCCATTTCTTTCTACTCAATTCCATTTAATTTCCCTTCACTCCACTCCACTCCATTTAATTTGCCTCCACGTAACTCCAGTCCATTTCCCTCAACTACAGTCCTCTCCATTTCATATCCCTCCACTCCACTCCAGTACAATTCCATCCGCTCCTCTCAATTTCCTTCCTATCCTCTCCTTTTTATTTCCCTCAACTCCACTGCACTCGATCTAATTTCTATCCGCTCCACTCAATCTTGTTTCCCTCTAGTCCACTCATCTCCATTTCCTTCCTTTCCACATCATTTCATTTCCCTCCACTTTTCTCCACTCGACTACTTTTCATTCACCTCCATTTCATTTCCCTCAACTCCACTCCATTTCATTTCCCTCCACTCCACTTCCCTCAATTTACCTCAACTCCTCTCCTTCTTGTTTCCCTCCACTCCACTCCATTTCATTTATTTCCACTCCACTCAATTTCATTTCCCTCACCTCCACGCCATTTTGTTTCCCTCCTCTCCACTCCTCTCTACTCCATTTCCCTCCACACCACTCCATTTCATTACCCTCCTCTTACCTCCTCTCAACTCCGCTTAATTTCCTTCCACTTATCTCCTCTCCATTTCATTTCCCTCCACTCCACTCCACTCCACTCCATTTCCTTACACTCCACTCCATTTAATTTCCTTTCGATCCATTTCATTTAATTTCCCACCACGTAACTCGAATCCATTTCCCTCCACTCCATTTCATATCCCTCCACTCCACTCTACATTTCCTTTCACTCCACTCTACTACATTTCCGCCTTTCCTTGAAAAAAAAACCCAACTCCCATCTCCCTACCTCTTTTTCCCTTTCCCTTCCCATTTTTTGGGGACTGGGGGGGCCCACAGGCCTACTTTTCCCCCCTGTCACGGGCATAGATTGGTCTATTTAACTCCGTGACAGTTTTTGGTAAAGAATGAGGGCAGTCTGAAGCTTATAACATTTGAAAAAAAAGGGATTTCTTTAAGCCGGAGACTGCAAAAGCATTGCTACATTGACCTTCATAGATTAGATTGTAGTCTGGGCGGTCTGCCAAACTCTGGACACTGTACCGAGTTTTTTTTGTGTGTTTATTTTCCTCCTCTCATCAGCCTCCATTCATTAACCCCTTTTTAGCAGCGATAAACCCTCTCTTTATCGTAGCGGCGCTAAGGGATTAAAAGCCATAATGTTCCTCGCAACGTATTGGCCAATTATTAATGTCACGATTTCTTGTTGAGGAATTGTGTTCATATATAGCCAAGTAAGGGCACTGATGGAGACACCTGCCTGGTACTTATATGCAATGTGGTATGATTTGAATTTTGACACTTACATCCCAGATGGAATAGCCAATTTTACAAACAACATGATGTTCAAACCGGTTTCCAGGCTTTCTTCTCAGTTCGTCGAAGGTCGAGCGAGTGTTCATGCTTGTGGTCATACTCGTGTGCATGTTATCAATCACCCTGAATGTATTCCTATCCATTTGTGTTATGTGGAAGGAATCTCCTCCAAAACCAGAGAATGCTGACTGGCAGGGAATATGGAGAGGTTTAGGAAACATCTTAGAAGCATGGGGACCCGCAATGTCATGGGATTTCACTCTTGAACACCTGTGGGATCCTGAGAAACTAAGTCAGTATTTGAGTCAGGGACGGTGCGGCTTACACAAATCTAAGGAGGTACAACTTATTTGGGGCTTGGCTTGTGCTTACCGCGCCCTATATAATACTATTCTGGAGAGAGTTTCTGAGCTGAGGTTCAAGCCAAAGGGGGATATCTCCAAGTCAAATGTGATCAGTCACAGGAGACACCAGTAACAATGTCAGTTGCCTCTGTGGAAGGCAAGAAATGGAAACAAGTGTCCTCGCATCTAGAACGGAAAAAAGAAGTGTTCTGGTTTGGTGATTTTTTGTGGTCAGTATTCCACATCAGAATATCATGTGAACCAGTGGGAGTTAAAGAGGTAATGTTCTGGTTCCGTTTACTGCCTCTTATGGGCATTTGGAGTATCCTGATGGGAGGGGAGGTGCAGCTTCCCCAGGAGGACTTGGTGCGAAGAGGAAGTGGGGTGGAGCTACGGACGGGACCCTGCGCCTGGCTTCCTCCCGCTGCCTGGCTCAGCCTCCTCAGCTCACCGTGGAGAACAGCACGTGGTTCCCTCGCGCTATTGTGGTTTGATCTCGCGTTTTGGATACTCTTCTCTCTCTCATTTTGTTTGATTTGGTTAAATTTAGTAAATTACCGTTCCCTCTCAGATCGGTGCTGGTGCATTCCTTTACTACTATCCACTAGCTCGCTGCCCTTCCCCCTCTCCCGGAGCACGTGGCCCTGGGCGGGCCGGATCGCGTGGCAAACCGTTAGTACCCCTTCTATTTCTTTTTCCTCGCTCTTTTGTCTATTTTTTTTTTTTCCTGGGGCCTGTGCCCCCCTGTCACGGA
>JACDJE010001392.1:0-11281 GCA_016647715.1 Pavo muticus
AGCCGTGCTTCTGAGTACACAATAACAAGGATACGATTGGATAAGCGACTACAAAGACATACTTCAAGAGATAACACCCAGAGCAGTCAGTTTGACGGATGCTTCACTAGTATCTTAACATTATTTTTACCCACACTCACTCCCTTCCCTTCGTCCTTGGTTCACACATTAAATCATCTGCATGTTCTTGGCAACCATCTTTAGAGTTATTCACAGACTTTTTCACTCCCTTTCTCACGTCCTTGCTACCCGAACACCTGCTCCAAGTGAGAACTGCAACAATACCCCAGAGGACTTTGCATTCAGAGAGGGGATATAAGCTTTTGTAGATCACCTGACCTGCCCTTTTTTAGGCTGTCCTCCCTGCTGCTCATCCCAACTGCTCGGATCACTTCAGCATTAATGTAAGGCCTTCAGCTTTCAGATATTCTCATTATATTTGATTTATTAGCTCCTATTCTAATTGTGTTGTATTATAGTGTGTTATCTTACATTCTGATATCTTATTTAGTAAATTAGTTTGCTTCTCCTCAGATTGTTGCTGCTGTTTTGTTTTGGGGCCCATCTCTCTACCCTTTTTCCCTTATCCCCTTTTCCAGAGGCATGGATCTGCAGATCACTCCGCCCCACTAGTCATGGAACTGGGCCGAACCAGCCCATAAACTGTTGACATTGGGCCATGGACCAAATATTTGTTTGTTCTTAATGAATTTAGTGTTATTTCTTGTCATTATACTATGTTTGCCTTGTCTCTTTTCTTATGTTCAGCGTGTTGTCACTTGAAGCCTTGATCGAGTCATGATAACCTAAATGCACCCAGCAATACCGTTACAAAGTGTTATACAATGAAAGAGAAATCTCTAAGTCAGGCAGTCAGGATGCTATGTACAAGGCATGATTACGCAATTAATATGATTAGTGTTATTATTTTGTAGTATGGTAGTAGTTTGCTAATAAACAAAAAAGGGGGAATTGTGGGAATACAAGAAAGACTATTCAGAGCAGAAGCTGTGGAGCAAGATAAACTGCATGAGAAAGCAACGCTGAGAACCAAGGACATCTTCAGAAGAAGAGAAAAGCAAGTCAAGTAAGCTGTGTGATGGCCACGAGATTATTAGCTTGATAGGAGGAAGAGAGCGTGGCTAGGAATGACTCATGGCTCTGATTGGATAAGTGCCTGCGTGCACAGTTCAGGAGTGTTTGTGGAATGTTTTGTTGAAATGTAAAGGCGGGTGGGAAAGTTAAAAGAGAAAAATTATGAATGCATATAAGGGATGTTAGAACCTGAAATAAACAATTTGGATCATTCACATCTGAGTCTGTGCCTCATTGCCACAGTTTTAAGTTGAAGGAGGGAAGATTTAGGCTGGATATCAGGGGGAAGTTCTTTACCAAGAGAGCGGTGAGATGCTGGAACAGGCTGACCAGTATTTCCCCACTAAACCATGTCCCTTAGTACAACATCTAAATGTTTCTTGAACACCTCCAGGGACGGTGACTCCTAAACCTCTCTGGGATGAGGAGCTACGAGATATGGTTTAGTTTGTGGTAGCAATGGTAATGGGAGGACGGTTGGACTAGATGATCTTGCGGGTTGTTTCCAACCTCGAAGATAGCTTAGGTACAGCCAATTATGTTATAACACTTGTGAGCTGACCAATCATGATTCACCATGTTTAAAGCAATGTATTCTGTAAACCTATATAAGTAAATGGTAAAATGAAATAAAGCTGAAGCTTCTATCACTCATATTGAGTTAGGTCGTGCTTCCCCGCGTCATAGAATACCAAAATCTCTGTTCCCGACAGGGTATGTAGTTCTTCTCTTCTGGACAGGTACCCAGAACAGGAGCATTAACTCTTTAACTCCCAGTGCACTACGTGATGTTATGATGTAGAATACGGATAACCAAAAATCATAAAACCATGACACCCAAGTTCCTGCAACCTGGAAAAGAATTCCTGAGGGTCCCATTCTGTGTGTACCAGTAATTGATTAGAGAAAATCTTCAACTTTTGTATACTCTGATATATTGATTTTGAAAGATCACTAAGGTGTTCATATGTCACCAAGTTATCTAGATCAATCTGTGCCCGTGACAGGGGGCAGCAGGCCTGTAGGCCCAAAAATGGTAAGGGAAAAGGGGAAGGGTAGGGAGATGGGAGCTGGGCCCAAAAACAGAACAGCAGCAATGATCTAAGGAGGAAAACTTAATTTTACTGAATATGATATCAGAATGCAAGATAACACAATATAATACAATATAATTGAAATTGAGACAAATAAATAAAATAAAATAAGAGAGAATGTCTGAAACCAAAAGGCCTACTCTGAACTGAAGGTGCACGGCAGGGGAGCACACCCACACACTGCCAGGCAGTGAGCGAGAGTGAGCCAGAGAGCAAGATCCCGTGACTTCCTCCCATGGCTTATCTTCCTCTTTGAACGTGAAGTCGTTTGGGATATGTAGTTCTTCTTCTCTTCTGAGGACCAAGTATCTGGAAAGTTGTCAGTCCACGGAACTGGAGTATTAACTCTTTAATTACCCGTGCTTTACATGATGTTATGATGTGGAATACCGATAACAAAATTATAAAACCATGACATCATACAACACATGCCTTTAAAATCTTCACAACCATGCACTTGAGCTAATAATAGAAAATCAATGGCAGTACAACTTTGTAGAGTTGCATGTCAGATAGAATCTATCAGTGGGGAAGCCTGCTAGAGCATCACTAGTGGCATTGCTTTCCTTAGCCAGCCAACATCCTAACTTGGTGAGTGTGGCTAAAGCTTGAGCGGTGCTGTTTCAGGATATGTTTGGATCAGAGAGACAAAATGTCTCAGGAGCAGAGAAGCAAGCAAACTATGCATTCAGAGCAGCACAGAGGGTTACGAGTTTTAGTCAACATACACACACATACATACAGGCATTCATTTTAGATAATCCCTTAAGTGGAAAGCAGAAACTCCCTAAGCTAGTGCATTTATCCGGGGAACTACAGGCCTGTCAGCCTGACCTCAGTACCGGGGAAAGTTATGGAGCAAATCATCTTGGGTGAGATCACACGGCACATGCGTGGCGTCCAGGGGATCAGGCCCAGCCAGCATGGGTTCATGAAAGGCAGGTCGTGCTTGACCAACCTCATCTCTTTCTACGACTGGGTGACCAGACTGGTAGATGAGGGAAAGGCTGTTGATGTAGTCTACCTAGATTTCAGCAAAGCCTTTGACACGATCTCTCACAGTATTCTTCTGGGGAAACTGGCTGCCCGTGGCCTGGACAGGTATACCCTTCTTTGGGTAAGGAACTGGCTAGAGGTCCGTGCCCAACGGGTAGTGGTTAATGGAGTTAAGTCCAGCTGGCGACCTGTTTCAAGTGGTGTCCCCCAGGGGTCGGTACTGGGGCCCATCTTGTTTAATATCTTTATTGATGACCTAGATTAGGGGACTCAGTAAGTTTGCAGATGACACCAAGTTGGGAGGTGGTGTCAATCTGCCTGAGGGTAGGGAGGCCCTTCAGAGGGATCTAGATAAGCTGGATCGCTGGGCTGAGGTGAATGGGATGAGGTTCAACAAGGCCAAGTGCCGGGTCCTGCACTTTGGCCACAACAACCCCATGCAACACTATAGGCTTGGGGGCGAGTGGCTGGATGATTGTGAAGAGGAAAGGGACCTGGGGGTGTTGGTTGATGCTCGTCTGAACATGAGCCGACAGTGTACCCAGGTGGCCAAGAGGGCCAACAGCATCCTGGCCTGCATTAGAAATAGTGCGGCCAGCAGGAGCAGGGAGGTAATCATCCCCCTGTACTCAGCACTAGTGAGGCCGCACCTCGAGTACTGTGTTCAGTTGTGGACCCCACACTACAAGAAATACATTGAGGCCCTGGAATGTGTCCAGAGAAGGGCAACGAAACTGGTGCGGGGTCTGGAGCACAAGCCTTATGAGGAGCGGCTGAGGGAGTTGAGACTGTTTAGTCTGGAGAAGAGGAGGCTCAGGGGAGACCGCATTGCACTCTACAGCTTCCTGAAGGGAGGTTGTGATGAGGAGGGGTTTGGCCTCTTCTCCCAGGCAACAAACAGGACCCGAGGAAATGGCCGCAAGTTGTATCAGAGGAGGTTTAGGTTAGACATGCGGAAAAACTTTTTCTCTCAGAGAGTGGTCAGGCACTAGAATGGCCTGCCCAGGGAGGTGGTGGAGTCCCTGGCAGTGCTCAAGAGGCTCCTGGATGAGGAGCTACGAGATATGGTTTAGTTTGTGGTAGCAATGGTAATGGGAGGACGGTTGGACTAGATGATCTTGCGGGTTGTTTCCAACCTCGTGATTCTATGATTCTATGATTCTATTATTACTTATGGACCCTTGAGAGACAGCAAACCACCAGAAAGGAAAGAGAAGGAACATGCCAGCGGTAGATGTGATAGGTAGTGCCAGCAGGGTGTTGTCTCGCTCCAATTTATAGGAGGGAGAGGAGGTTCTTTGATATATGTATACGCGATGTGAGATTAAGAAACAATGGTTCAAATGTTGGTCTGACCAGTTTATTACAAATCTTAATCAATCAGGGAGATGGGGAAGGGGAGGCCAGCGACTATTATGAATTAGGGTGGTGGGGAAGGGAAAGCGGGTGATAGGAAAGATGGGAAAGAAGCAAGAATTGCGTAAAGCGGGGATAGTCACCACCAAGATCCAGCAGAGTCTTGTTGCACGCCGTTCTGATGGTCCAAGGCAAAAGCGCAGGGGGAGAGCAGCAGTAGAGTGGCTGGCCTTAGGCAGCAAGCAGGTACAGCGACAGAGCGAGTCCAGGAAGAAGAGGCAGGTCTCAGGTAGCAGGCCCAGGAGAGTCTGTCAGCAGGCAGACATCACGTCGTGAGGCATCTGTTGTCAGACACCTACCCTCATGGTTGTTGGTCCCTTTTTTATCTTCCTTCTTCTGCCAATGTGGCATTCCTGGGCGCTTGGGTAAGAGTCATGTGCAGTACCCCCTGAGATGGCTATCTCCCTCGAGATAGCCCACACAAAAGACTGCTTCCCAGCCTTTAAGCTGCTGCTTATCTCTCTCTCCTTGCTCCTGGCCTGCAAATCTTCAGACAAAAGATTTTGCCAACTTTGAACAGGGCTTGCCTGGACTTGTCTATCAGTGTTCCTCAGCAAGCTTTGAGACAAAGGTGCAAAAGAATAATCTCTTACAGGCATCCCCTGCTTCAAAGTGCACTCTTCCTCTCTCACCCATCACAGAATCTCTCCTGCTTTTATTCTTCTCAGGGTCTGAAGGGTTTTTTCCATTTGTACACCGCATCCGCGTGGCCAGTGCGTGATACAGAGCTCAAGTGGAACACCTGCTTGCAAAACAAAATCAACTACCAACGTTAGCTCTCTCTACAAAACAAAATATTTTCAGCTATAGCTAGAAATATCAATTTCCTTAAAACTACCAGAATGCTTTTTTCCATCCCAAGATCATTCTTCAGTGAGAGGCCTTTGGGTCCCTGATATAGGTGCCAATTGAAGGGATTAGTGAACTAAAAAATCTGTTGAGCAATATTCCAGAATCCTATATCAGAATCATATGTTGAATCAAAGTACGATAGTGTACGCCTTTGTCTCAAGTGATGCGTGGTCATATTTTTAAAATCCTGATTAGTGGGATAAAAGAGAGTTAATCATTCTATAATACAGGGTCATCCCTTTGCCTGGGATTCCTTTCCAGGTTTTGTCTCCGCAAATTAAGAAAAGGCTAATTGATAAGCTAATAGCATCATAACCAAATGTTAATAATAATAGGGTGGTAAAATTACACTAAAAGAGCTATTCCAAGCTTGTTCACCTTTCCCACGGTTTCTTGCTGACCAAGGCAAGAATGTTGCCATCCTTGCTCACTGACATATCACTGACTGACCCCACATCTCCCCCATTTTTATTAATTTGAATGAGTACTTGATTTATCGCTTTGTTAATCATAGACCTTACACAAGATATAATGCAAGGAATGCAGATTAAAAGGTACACAAAAATCGAGACAAGTCAGCCCTAACTTAATTAGTTTCTGAATCCATGGACTCAGACCCTGAAACCAACCATTGAACCACCCCCATGAGGTTCCCACACATAGCTTCTGTAAATCTTCTTGCAGTTGCTGAATGCCCCAATGGATGGAGGTGGAGTGATCCGACAAGTTCATACAGCACATTCCCTTAGTGTCCTCACAGCCAGCCGACAAATGAGGTCATACTGCCCTTGCTGGAATCCATCGCGGTCCTGCACCTGTGGAAACACAAGCATAACCTCTCCCCCAAGTTATCAGTGGGAATGGGCTTGTTATTAAGGAGTCTAAGCATTGTAGTGCTTTTGGTGTCAATTGTCAGAGGTTAGATCTAGGTCTCCTTTGAGTAGCTGGAATAGAGGGTGTAGCGCTTGAGTAGTAATACTGGTTCCGGTCCAACCTTGTCTTTAAGTTACACGCGGGCGACAGAAGCGGAGCGGCAGGCGGCGGGGGAGGGGCGGAGGGCGGCCGCGGCACGGCTAGCGGCGTTGGGGACCGGAGGGCGGTAGCGTCACGGCAAGCGACGGGGGTGGGACGGAGGGCAGCAGGGCCGCGGCGGGCGATAGGGGTGGGAAGCGGAGGGCGGCCGCGGGGCAGGAACACTCCGGAGCGGACTGCGGCCGCGGGCGCCTCGCAGCAGCGGCGGCGGTGGCGGCGCTCTTTGGGGGCTGCGATTTTTCTTTTCCCCGACCGGGGGAGAGGTTGGAATCGCGGATCGGGTCAGGGCAGGAGCTGCTTCCCGCACCGAGGGGCAGCGGCCGGGGTGGAGTGTAGGGGGGGGCGATGGGAAACAGCCGGAAGGATTTGTCCTTCCTTGTCGAATTTGCTTGAGCTCTTCCGATATTTGGCGCCAAACTGGTAAAAGTTTAGCAGCCGTTTTATCTGATGGAGAGAGATCGGGTTCTTTCTCCGGGTCCACGGGTCCGGGATCCAGCGGGTTGTCTGACCCATCCCGCCGATTATTTAAGGTCGCGCCTAACAACGGAGGCGCCGCAGACTGCCGAGCCTGCCGAACCTGTATGTTTCTTTAAAGTCTCAAAAACAGTTCTCCACGGCCCTAAAAGACCTTGTGCTACAGTATCTGGGCGAGTAGCAGCGTCCCAGAGTTTCAATCCCCGTTTGATCCCATATGTCTGTATCGTAGATAGAGACACTAGTCACTCCAACTACATGCTGAGAAACCCATACAAGAAGACGTTTCAAATCAAAAGAATCTACATTCACACGATGCTTTTGGAGAATACCCTCTTGTAAGAGATTATTATTTTATACCATTGCCTCAAAGCTTGCTGAGGAACACTGATGGACAAGTCCAGGCAAGTCCTGGGCAAAGGTTGAGAAATCTTTTGTCTGAGGGGCACAGATGGACAAGGCCAGGGGCAACGAGAGAGAGATAAGCTGCAGATTAATGGCCGGGAAGCAGTCTTTTGTGTGGGCTTATCTCGAAGGAGATGGCCCTCTCAGGAGGTGCTGCACATGACTCTTACCCAAGCGCCCAGGAATGTCACGTAGGCAGAAGAAGAAGGATAAAAAAGGGACAAACAACCATGGTTTTTAGGGTTTCTGACAACAGATTCCTCATGAAGAACAAGGAAGGGTTGCTGATGACAGATTCCTCATGAAGAACAAGGAGGGTTCCTGACAACAGAAGCCTCACGACCTGCCTCTCTCCCTCCTGGACTTGCTCTGCGTTCTACCTGCTTGCTTCCTAAGGCCGGCCATGCTGCTGCTGCTGCTTTCTCCCGGACTTGCACCGTGGCTTCTTCCCGGACCTACCCGGTACCTGCACCGTCTTGCTGCCTAAGACCGGCCACGCTGCTGCTGCCCTCCTCCCCTGAGCCTCTGCCCCGGACCATCGAACAACGGGACCTCTGCTGGATCCTGGTGGTGACTATCCCCGCTTTACGCAATTCTTGCTTCTTTCCTATCTTTTCTATCGCCCGCCTTCCCTTCCCCATCACCTTAATTCGTAATAGTGTTCGTCCTCCACTTCCCCATCTCCCTAATTAGGATTTGTAATAAACCTGGTCGGACCAACATTTGAACCGTTGTTTCTTAATCTCACGTCGGGTATACATACATTAAAAAAACCTCATCTCCCTCCTATAAATTGGAGTGAGACACCTCTATCATCTGATAAACTTATTTTTGTTCCTTGGACATATCCCCATCCATAGTTCCCCACTGCTCACCTCTGTCCAGCAGAGATGATGATGCCACGTGGCTGGTCTTGCTTCCTTTCAGCAGACCTAATACTGCTTCCTTCAGCAGTCTTAAGTTCAGTGGGGCTTGCCACCAGTCAGCCGACTAAGTTGCATCAAGTCCCTGATACAGGGTGCCATTTGTGGCAATGAGGCACAGACTCAGATGTGAATGATCCAAATCATTTATTACAGGTTCTAACATCCCTTATATGCATTCATAAGTTTTCTCTTTTAACTTTCCCACCCGCCTTTACATTTCAACAAAACATTCCATGAACACTCCTGAACTGTGCATGCAGGCACTTATCCAATCAGAGCCATGAGTCGTTCCTAGCTGCAAGCTCTTCCTCCAATCAAGGTAATTATCATACGGCCATCACGCAGCTTACTTGACTTGCTTTTCTCTTCTTTCTGAAGATGTCCTTGGTTCTCAGCATTGCTTTCTCATGCAGTTTATCTTGCTCCACAGCTTCTGCTCTGAATAGTCTTTCTTGTATTTCCACATAAAATCATTTCCCCTTGTCCTGCCATTATCTACCCTTGTAAAGAGTTGACTCCCCTCCTGTTTGTAGGCTCCCCTTAGGTACTGGAAGGCTGCAATGAGGTCACCCTGCAAGCCTTCTATTCTCCAGGCTGAACAAGCCCAGCTCCCTCAGCCCGTCTTCGTAGGGGAGGTGCTCCAGCCCTCTAATCATTTTTGTGGCCCTCCTCTGGACCCTCTCCAACAGCTCCCTGTCTTTCTTGTATTGGGGGCCCCAGACTTGGACGCAGTACTCCAGATGGGGCCTCACAACGGCAGAGTAGAGAGGGACAATCACCTCCCTCTCACTGCTTGCCACCCCTCTTCTGATGGAGCCCAGGATACCATTTGCTTTCCGAGCTGCAAGAGCACACTTCTGTGTGCCCAAAACTGAACACAGTACTCAAGGTGAGGCCTCACCAATGCCGAGTACAGGGGCAGGATTACTTCCCTAGTCCTGCTCACCACAACATTCCTGATCCAAGCCAGGATGCCATTGGCCTTCTTGGCCACCTGGGCACACTGCTGGCTCATATTCAGCCGACTGTCCGTCAGTACTCCAAGGTCTCTTGACGTGCGAAAATCAAACCCCATAGCCTGTAAGGATATAGAGCAGGTATGTGTTTATTAGCGATGCACATACGCCCTGGTGCAAGGGGGATAACTCCACCAAACTTGCACACCGTCAGGAAAAAGCGTGCTATAGATATAGGCTAAACTAATACATAATCAATAGTCTCTAGGAATTCGGATACATATTCATTACATTCCCTCTCCACCTTTTTCCTTAGCTCATGTCTCTTCCATACCTCGTACTCCTTCCTAGTATTCTGGCGCAGGCACATAGAACACCTCATTTCCACACAGGTAAAACATACCAACAGTACCAGGATGATGCAGGCCAAGAAAAGCTGTTTTAGCCATCCTAGATTTGGTAACCAATTAGTGAGTAAGCCCCATAAATCTACTTCCCAGTCGGTATTATCTTTACTTGTCTCATGCAGGACCTTTGTTTGCTCCCAAATTTTTCTTAAGTCTGTTTCAATTCTCAAGTCCTTATTTAGGTAAGCACAACAACTCTGATTTATTATTGTACACACCCCTCCTTCTTTAGCTGTTAATAGTTCCAGTGCCATCCTATTTTGAAGTACCACTTTGGATAAGGAGGATACCTCCTCTTGGATTGCTCGTAATGCATCTGTTGTGGCATTTTCTACTATTTCTAGAGTTGCAGAGATATTCACTACAGCCTTTTCCAGCTGAGCTACTCCTAAGACCGGGATAAGGGCTCTCACAAAGCTATGGTATCCTATATTATACCTTACTAATGGGTTATTTACCCTTTTAAACCTCCTCGGATTTTGATACTGGCTCCACCTAGTTCTTCACTATGCCTGGTGGGAGTTTGAGCTCTCCCATCTCCACATAGTCACCTTTACCCAAATGACACCTTCCATTATGATATTCATGCCCACTAATGAGAGTGTTATTACTTTCCTTAATAGCGGCCACTGTTAAATATGGAAATGTAAGGTTGATCCAAATAGAAGGGAGAAGAGTCACAATCATACATTTAACAATAACAAATAAATACAACATTACCACCCACAACAACACAAAACATAGTACCATTGCAACCAAAATACAAAGTGTAACAGCACACAATATCAACTTGCCACAGACACCACCCCGTATTGAGATAAAGCAAATTAGTATCCAACTCATCTTCTCTTTATGAGTTCAACTTTCGACGGTGCACTTTCCTTGACAGACCAAGTAGTTCCTCAGCATCTTGGAATAACCTCCTGTAACAATACTTTAGTTACCCCACATGCCTTATTAGTTCTACAAAGGAATGCCTCTGGCCACTGTAAAAAGGTATCAGTAAGTACCAACATATAGCGATACCTCCCTTTTCTTGGGAGTTCCGAGAAATCCATTTGCCATTGTTGCCCTGGAAGGTTCCCTTTCCCAATAGGCCCACTTGTACCCTGTTCCTGGTACTAGGATACTTTGCAGTGTCTATTCGCCCAATATATTTTCTTATCTTCCCTTAGAACCAATTTCCATAAAATACTAAAGAGCAAAACAATGTGCCCGTCTGGGTGTGCACCCATCTGTCAGCTTGCTCTCTTCCCTTCTAAATCATTAATTAGATTCCTATCCTCTTTAGAATATTTTACAGGTTGTCACGGTTTTGTGATTTTTGGTTTTCAGTATTCCACATCATAACATCATGTAGTGCATTGGGAGTTAAAGTGTTAACACTCTAATCCGGCTACCTGTTCCTACACGTCACGGAGGGACGGGCTGGGGGTGGTCCTTCTTCTTCTATACCCAACGAAGAGGCAAGTGCTCCGATAACTCTCTCTCTCCACTTTGTTTGATTCATCCGTCTTAATTAGATTGTATCTTATTACATTAT
Source organism: Pavo muticus (assembly GCA_016647715.1). Taxonomy (NCBI): domain Eukaryota; kingdom Metazoa; phylum Chordata; class Aves; order Galliformes; family Phasianidae; genus Pavo; species Pavo muticus. The sequence continues at coordinate 11,197 of JACDJE010001392.1, forward strand.
AGTTAGTAAAATAAGTTTACCTCCCTAGAGGTCTGTTCGTTTCCTTTCCTTTCCTTTTCCCTTCCCGTTTTCTTTGGGGGGGAGG
>JACDJE010001396.1:0-11152 GCA_016647715.1 Pavo muticus
CCTTCTTGTGAGATGACCCTATGTGCCTCCCCATTTTCTCTTTCTTGGCCTACAGCTATTGCCCCTGGTGCTACATTGGGGTTATATGGGGGGGGTAGATTCTTTAGGGGGTCCCATTGATTAGTTCCCTTTTCTAATTCTTCTCCTTCCTGGTCCGGACCTTTCTTTACTAGTAACAGACTGGCTTCTTGTATCCAACAAGCAGCATAGTCTGATTCCTCCTTTGAAAAAGGGGGTTTTATTCTTTACATATAAGTTCAGAATCTGACACACCCAATTTTCGTCAGATCCATATTCTGGCCAGAATATTGATTTTCCCTGTATTGGCTCTCTAGGCCATATCTGTACACAATATTTAAGCATCTTTTTCCTATCCTTGTCCCTAGTTTTGGGATTGTTTTTCCAATTCTGAAGCATTTTTCCCAAGGGGCTATCTTTAGGCACGAATCTGGGGACCCTTTTTCCCTGTTCTTGGGAGCTCCTATTCCCCATCCCTCCGGAATGCTGCTGTGAACTTCCATGCTCACAGGCTACCACACTCCGATTCTCGGATTTAGGGCCAATCCCTCAGGAGTACCTTGCTCCGATTCTCGGATTAAATAGGGGTGTACTGCTGGCACTTCGTCAAGCGCACAGGGTACCGCACACCAACAGCTCCCTCCGGAGACTCTTCCTTTCACCACCACAGCCGCTTCATCCCTCTCTGGCCGTGCCCCTCATGGGACAACGGAACCGCAAATTGGGACTCCGCACTCGCTTCGCACTGAAAATGTGTCTCAGTCACACACACTCACTCGAGTCTCCACCGACCCCCAAGGCAAGAATTAAATTCCCTTACCTTGGTCCGTGCACGAAGTTACCGGGTCTACAGGGGTCAACACCTGTGCCTACCTGCCCCTTAGCTTTCACAGAGCCCGTCCTTTATGTAACAGTATCGGTTTCTTATCATTGTCTCAAGGAGTCACTTCACCACCCAGACAGGACCACTAAAATCAGCGGGGTGCACCTATCCTGTCCAGGGCAGTTGGGGAACCCCAAGGAGGCGATAATAATCCCGGACGAGCCCCCAAATTGTTGGAAATATCCAAATAATTTTGTCAGGAAGGTATCTCTGATAAAGCAGATTTTATTTGCGATTGCAATGGCGGGCGTCCCACAAGCAGGAGAGCGCACTATGGGCATGGATATGACAGCTTTTGTACCTTGTTTCTCCCCCCCGCTCCCCCCCTTTGCCTCCCTTGTTTCCCCACTGGCTGGGTACTCCAGGTTCACAATCTTATCAAAAAGTTTACATTTGTTAATTACTTGTTAATTGGTGTGTTATCTGGTGTCAGTCAGTAGCAGTCCTGTTGTCTCCAAGATGTCTCAGTACCCTTCTCATTCGTATTGATATGGTGATTTTCTTCAGAATTTTTTTGTTAGACAAAGACTACGGAGGGGGGGGTGCCAGATCTTCCTCAATACGTTCTTCAGGCATTCCCTACGGCGTGTCACGAATTGTCCTTTTAATTTGTGCAGGATATTCTTGCAATGTGTGTGTTGTTCTGATGCAGAAACAACATTCAATTCCCACAGCAGGAAATTAACTTTTGGGGGGCAATTGATTGTTGTTACCCCTCATCAGGTAAAAACAATTACAGGATGTCAGGGATTGCAAAGGACCAACAGTTTGGTGCTTTGGTGTAACGTGCTGATACAAAGGCAGGGCTACTGATTTTATATCCTGTATTTGTAGCATATGGGATTGTGTGACTGACTGACTGAATGGTGGTAAAAACCATTTAGGGGATGCACAATGTTGAGAGGCACTGTTGAACTTGTAGTCTTTGAAGCTGTCCTCTAAGGAAGTGGGACTGACACGATCGAAGTTGTCTTGCCCATTGGTCTTTTGGACTTCTTGACCTATTTCATGTGCTTGGTTCCTAAAGGCATTATGAAAACTGAGAGGAACTAAATGAACATCCTCATGAAGGAAAAGGGGGTGCTCAATATTGATTTCTTTCATTTGTCAGGCCAGACAGCATGGTCATTGTAACTCTGGAGGACTCTGATCCATATGAGAACTAGAGGTGTTGTGTGTCATGTATAAATAGACCTCTAAAGCATTATTTAATCTGTGCCCTTTGTACCATAGTGTGAGAAATGCTTGTGTTCAATAATCCAGCCTCAGGTGGAATTCACTATGAATCACAATTTATTTTACACTTTTGCAGAAGTAGGCATCCTTAAGAAAAAAAGGCATGCTGGATCAAAGAGAACAGTTTATATTTCCTACTTCCCGGCATGAATTTCCTCCTCTGTTTCCTCATTGGTCAAGTACTCCAGGGTTTACAGCCTATCCAATGCTTCTAATTCCCTCAGCAGTTGTGCTGCCCCTGTTTACTGCTTGGTTAGCCTCTCCCTGTTCTCCTCTCATTCTTGTTTAGTTTTTACCTATTATGGTATGCTGGGATAACCTCTCATAGTAACCTTCCCCTCTGGCTATCATTCAAACCACAGAACCAGTTTGTACTAGTACATCTCCTGATGTTACTAAAAAATGCAAGTCTTCATTTCTGCAAGCAGAAAATCTTGTATCAGTTTTGTGGTACCTCTTTGGACCTCTTCAAAGTCATAACATCTTACTGTTTTGCAAAAACAACATTTCTTTCCTCACAATTGGGGTCCTTTTCCAAAGCAGGGAGTAGCCTGGGCAACGTGCCTGTGTGGTACCTGGGTATTGCTCCCCTCATGATCATACCCAGCTTGCTGCCTCCCTGTCTGGTCAGGCTCTGTGTGGGGATGTTTCAGAGCTGCTCTGCATAAGCAGAGCCCTGACTGTGCAGCACTTCCCTGGAGTACCTGAATTCATCCTCGAGCCTTACCTGGCTGCCCATGGTGCATGGTGGCTGTGAGGCAGTTTCACTTCACAAGTAAAATCATCCAATGTGCAGTGTCTGTGTGCTCGTTTAAGGTCTGAGCCTGCTCCTGAGGCCATGCACGTCTTCTAGCACTTGCTTGATCAGTGAGCGCGTCCTCTGAGAGAGGCTGAGTGCTCTTCTTTGCTATAAGCAAAGCACATTGCAGCCTGTCGGGGGTTTGCACAGTGTGATGGGAGTCCTGAGATGGAGGGTACAGGCAGAGTGCTGTGATCTATGCTGGAAATCCACCCCTGCTTACTGAGTTCTCTGCCATGCTGAGCTACTGAGGAAGATCTGGCACCCCCCCCTCCGTAGTCTTTGTCTAACAAAAAAGTTTTTTTTTTTCCAACCAGATGATCAGCTGATACTGCAATAAGTCCTGCTGCACCTTGGGTTTCTGCACTGTGAGCACTATATAGGTTTCAGCGGGAGCTGATGGGCTCCTATGACTTTAAGACCCAAAGTTTGGCTGCTGTGTGAATCCCCTCTCTGCATTTCCCTGTGTATGTCTATCCAACAGCTCTTGCTGTGAGTCCTAAACACATTGGGGATTCAAATGTTTCCATGCAGATGTCTACCCTGTAGCAGGACTGGATGTAGTTTATCTAGACTTCAGCGAAGCCTTTGCTTCTGTCTCCCACAGTGTTCTCCTGGAGAAGCTGGCAGCCCATGACTTGGACAGGTGTACTCTTTGCTGGGTAAAAAACTGGCTGGACAGCCAGGCCCAGAGAGTGGTGGTGAATGGAGTAAAATACAGCTGGTGACTGGTCACAAGTGGTGTTCCCCAGGAGTCAGTATTGGGGCCAGCCCTGTTTAATATCTGATGATCTGGACAAGGGGATTGAATGCACCCTCAGTAAGTATGGAGATGATGCCAAGTTGGGAGGAAGCATCAATCTGCCTGGGGGTAGGAAGGCCCTACAGAGGAATCTGGATAGGCTGGATCAATGGTTTGAGGCCAACTGTATTGAACTTCAACAAGAACAAGTGCTGGGTCCTGCACTGCAGTGCCTGCATTGCTACAGGCTTGGGGAGAGTGGCTGGAAAACTGCACAGAGGAAAAGGATCTTGGGGTGTTAGTCAGCAGCTGACTGAACATGAGCCAGTAGTGTACCTGGGTGGCCAAAAATGCCAATGGCATCCTGGCTTGTATCAGAAATAGTGTAGTCAGCAGAACTAAGGAAGTGATTGTGCTTCTATACTTGGCACTGGTGAGGCTGCACCTTGAGTACTGTGTTCATTTCTGGGCCTCTCACTACAAGAAAGACATTGAGACCCTGGAGTGTGCCTAGAGAAGGGCAATGAAGCTGATTAAGGGGCTGAAACACAAGCCTTCTGAGGAGCGGCTGAGGGAACTGGGGTTTTTGAACTTCTGAAGGGCGGACTTGGAACTGTTCAGGACTCTGGTAGGGAGGGTCCCTTGGGATTCAGTCCTGAAGGGTAAAGGGGTCCACCAAGGCTGGTTCCTTCTCAAGAAGGAAGTCTTAAAAGCGCAGGAGCAGGCTATCCCCCTGAGCTGCCGGATGAGCCGGCAGGGATGTAGACCGGTGTGGATGAACAGGGAACTTTTCCTGAGGCTCCAGGAGAAAAAGAATCTAGCACCTGTGGAAGAAGGGATGGGCAACTTGGGGAGAGTACAAAAAAGTTGTTAGGATATACAGGGAGAAAACTAGAAAGGCAAAAGCCCAGCTTGAACTCAACTTGGCCACTGGGGTAAAAGAGAACAAAAAACTTTTTTACAAATATATTAACAGTAAGAGGAGGGCTAAAGAGCAATCTCCATCCTTTACTGGATGTGGTGGGGAATGTGACCGCTGAGGCTAAGGAAAAGGCTGAGGTTCTCAATGCCTTCTTTACGTCTGTCTTTAAATGTCAGAGCAATTATCCTCTACCCCCAGGCCTAGAAGTCTGGGATGGGGAGCAGAAAAAAAAAACCATGATTAAGGTGGAAACAGAGACCTACTACTCCACCTGGACTGCCACAAGTCCATGGGGGGCCAGATGGGATCCACCCAAGGGTGCTGAGGGATCTGGTGGAGGTGATAGCCAAGCCATTTTCCACCATCTATCAGTATTCCTGGTCAACTGGAGAGGTCCCAAAGGATTGGAGGCTTGCCAACGTGACTCTCATCTACAAGAAGGGTCGTAAGGAGGATCTGGAGAACTACAGGCCTGTCAGTCTGACCTCGGTGCCAGGAAATCAGATCATCTTGAGTGAGATCACACTGCATATGTGGGACAACTGGGGGATCAGGTCCAGCCAGCATGAGTTCATAAAAGGCAGATCCTGCTTGACCAACCTGATTTCCTTCTATGATTGAGTGACCTGTCTGGTGGATGAGGGAAAGGCTGTTGACGTAGTCTACCTTGACTTCAGCTAAGCCTTTGACACTGTATCCCTATGAGGGGATTGAGTACACCCTCAGTAAGTCTGGAGATGATACCAAGTTGGGAGAAAGTGTCGATCTGCTTGGGGGTAGGAGGGCCAGCTGGATAGCTGAGCTGAGGCAAATGGGATGAAGTTCAACAAGTCCAAAGGCCGAGTCCTGCACTTTGGCCACAACAACCCCAGGCAACACTACTGGCTTGGGGCAGAGTGGAAGAAACAGACCTGGGGGTGTTGGTTGATGCTTGGCTGGACATGAGCCAGCAGTGTGCCCAGATAGCTAAGAAGGCCAATGGCATCCTGGCTTTGTATTAGAAATAGGAGCAAGGAAGTGATCATCCCTCTTGTCACGGTTTTTGTCTTTAGATCTGTGTCCATCACAGGGGGACAGCAGGCCCACAAGCCCACTGGCCCAAAAGTGGGAAAGAAAGGAAAAGGAATGAAAGGGGGAAAAAAACCCAAAAATAACAGCAGCAACGATCTGAGGAGGAAAACAAACTTAGTTTACTAATTGTAGTAGTGAAATACAAATTAATTGGGATTGAAGCTAATAAATCCAATAAATGGGAGAGAGAGTTTCTGAAAACCGAAGTTCTTACTCTGATTCCACCAGGGAGTAAAGAGACAGTGTTGTCACTTCCAGTCAGTTTTATCTTTCCCTCTGAACAGAAAATGGAAACGGATTAATGAAGTCTTCTGGGAGCTGTAGTTCTTCTCTTCTGAGAACCAGGTACCTGGAACTATCTACATTCCACAGAACTGCAGCATTAACTCTTTAACTCACAGTACTCTACATGATGCTATGATGTGGAATACCAATAACAAACCACAAAACCATGGCACCTCTGTACGCAGCACTGGTGAGGCTGTGCCTTGAGTACAGTGTTTAGTTTTGGGCCCCTCGGTACAAGGAAGACATCAAGGCCCTGGAGCATGTCCAGAGAAGGGCAACAAAGCTGGTGAGGGATATGAAGCACAAGTCTTATGAGGGAACTTGGGTTGTTCAGTCTGGAGAAGAGGAGGCTCAGGGGAGACCTTATCACTCTCTACAGCTACCTGAAAAGAGGTTGTGGTGAGATGGGTTCAGTCTCTTCTCCCATGTAACTAGCAATAGGACTAGAGGGAATGGCCTCAAGTTGTGCAAGGGGAGATTCAAGTTGGATGTTAGGAAAATTTTCTTCTCTGAAAGAGTGGTTAGGCACTGGAACGGGCTGCCCAGGGAGGCAATTGAATCACCGCCCTTGGAGGTATTCAAGAAACGTTTGGATGTTGTACTAAGGGACATGGTTTAGTGGGGAAATATTGCTGGTAGGTAGATGGTTGGACTGGATAATCTTGGAGGTCTTTTCCATCTTTGGTGATTCTAAATTCTGTGATTGTTTAGTCTGGATAAGACGATGCTCAGAGGAGACCTTAATGCTTTCTGCGACTACCTGAAAGGACGTTGTGGCAAGGTGAGATTTGGCCTCTTTTCCTGGCTAACTAGTGATAGGACTTAGAGGGAATCACCTCAAGTTGTGTCAGGGAAGGTTCAGATTGGATATTAGGAAAAAATTCTTCTCAGAATGAATGGTAATGCATTGGAACAGGCTGCCCAGGGAAGTGGTGGAGTCACTGTGCCTGGAGGTTTTCAAGAAAGAGTAGATGTGGCACTGAGACACATGGTTTAGTGGGCATCATAGTGATGTATCAATGGTTAGACTAGATGATCTTAGAGGTCTTTTCTAACCTTAATGATTCTATGATTCTCACTTTGTGCTGCCTCAAGGACACTGTTCAACGTGCTTGATCCCTGTGGTTTCTCATTCCAATACTGCAGGAATCTCTCCAGGGGCATAAGTTCAGGTACATTTTGCCAAGTGTGTCTGGGCCAGGTGTGGGCACAAGGCCTTTGTGTGAACTCAGGCTTTTCTGCTCAGGGGGTGCAGCAGTATTTTGGCCTAAGCTGTCTGCAGGGATAACATACAGGACTTGCTTGACTCTCACCTGGCAGCCACAACTGAGCTGTTTCCTTGTCAGTTCCTGCACTGTCTTGTTCTTGTTCCATTCCTTGCATTGTGCATATCACCTCAGACTGGAAGGCTGCAATGAGTATCACTTGCCAAAATGTTATAAATCTTCCCCAGGGCCGACTAGAGCATGTAAAGCCAATGCTGTAGAAGAACATCTCAGGTCACCTTCTGTTACCATTTCATCAGTTTCCACATCTTCTGTCTCTTCAACTTCCCTTTGGGGTGGCTTTGCCTCCTTTGGCACTCAATACTGTCTTACCAATCAAATGCAGCTTTATACCATTTCTGCTTTCATATTTGTCCCCATAGAAATTCACATGGCAGATATACTTCTCTCTGTCACTCCAGGTCAAGTTTTGTATCCTGATGGAAAGGTCCTTGTGCCGGGAGTTGCCAGAGTTTGTATTTGTTCCTTTAGGTGATGGTGGTCTTGCAGAACTCACTAGCACTCTGGCTGGTGCACTTGAACACTATAGGGCTGTTGTAACGTTTTTTGATCCTCCAAATGGCAGTGAGGATCTGATCAAAGGTTCTGTTAAAGATGTGTGAAAGTACATGACAGAATAATTATCTTTCTGAGTTTACTGGGATGTGAATGGACCAGTCATTGCACTGCACACCTAGAAGCAAAAACATGATCAGGACTGATTTATATGGGGTATTTAAGAGGGAAATTGATCATCCTTCCTGTATCTGTTTTCTTGTTGGTCAGAAGATGGATGCCCTTAGTTCCACCCTTGGTGGTTCCCTGTGCAGAGGACTTGCAGGTGGTTACTCAGCCCAGTTATTGTGGCTAGATTTGGTAGCAGTCTGCAGCAGAGCTAAGGGGACAGAACAGAGCTGGCAGCTCTTTAAGGACACCTTTCTGAGAGCGCAGCACCTCTCCATCCCCAAGCAGAAGAAGTCGAGCAGGGGAGGCAGGCGACCATCGTGGCTGTGCAAGGACCTGCAGCTTAAACTGAGGGAAAAGAGGGAAATGTACAGGAAGTGGAAGCAGGGTTGTGTAGCCTGGGAGGTATACAGGGCTGTTGTCCATGTGTGTAGAGATAGGATTAGGAAAGCCAAGGCGCGGATGGAGCTGAACTTGGCGAGGGATACGAAAGATAACAAGAAGGGGTTCTACAGGTACATAGGCAGGAGGAGACAGGCTAAGGAGAGTGTTCCCCCTCTGATGAAAGGTAATGGGGAGCTGGCTTCCTCAGACATAGAAAAAGCTGAGGAGGTGATTGTCCCTCTCTACTCAGCTCTTGTGAGGCCCCATCTGGAGTACTGCGTCCAGGCCTGGGGCCCCCAGTACAGGAAGGATGTGGAGCTCTTGGAGCGGGTCCAGAGAAGGGCCACTAAGATGATCAGAGGGCTGGAACACCTCTCCTATGAGGAAAGGTTGAGGGAACTGGGCTTGTTTAGCCTGGAAAAGAGAAGGCTCTGGGGAGACCTTATTGTGGCCTTCCAGTACTCGAAGGGAGCATATCGCCAGGAGGGGGAACGGCTGTTTACAAGGGTGGATAGTGACAGGACAAGGGGGAATGGTTTTAAACTGAGACGGGAGGTTTAGGTTAGATATTAGGAGGAAGTTTTTCACACCAGAGAGTGGTGTCACACGTTGCCCAGAGAGGTTGTGGATGCCCCATCCCTGGAGGCATTCAAGGCCAGGCTGGATGTGGCTCTGGGCAGCCTGGTCTATTGGATGGCGTCCCTGCACATAGCAGGGGGGTTGAAACTAGATGATCATTGTGGTCCTTTTCAATCCAGGCCATTCAATGATGACTGCCTATCTCATGTTGAAAGTAATTTAATTTCCAAGCAGATCTTGTCAAGTCAGCAATAGCACATGAAGTTGTGTAACACAGTCATTTGCAGCTGAAAGATATTTATGTGCATACAATTTTATTTTTATATATATACACACACATACATATTTTGAATATATTCCGAGATCTGGTGGCTTTATGTCACCTCTGCTAGTGCAGATTTTTACAAGTGCAGTATGCAGAATCTTGTTCATGGCTGGTAAAAATGTATAGCTAATGGTAGTGACTATGTTGAAAAATAGTGTTTTGTAGCTGAGAATTTGCTCTGTCAATTAGTGTTATTGTGCTCTTTGGATCTGTTGTTGTTTCCATGGAAATAAATGGGAGGCATTACTTTAGGAGCAGCCAACGTGTGTGTGTGTAAACGCAAAACAAGTGATGCACAATATAATTGCTCACCACCCACTGACTGATGCCCAGCTAGTCCTTGAGCAGCAGCTGCTCCCACCCCCAACTCCCCACCATTTTCCAAGTTTCTGTATGGAATATCTTTTTGGCCAGTTTAGGTCAGCTGTACTGGTTCTGTCACCTCTCAACTCCTTGTGCCCTTTCAGCCCCTCTCACTGTCAGGACAGTACAAGAAGCTGAGAAACTGAAATGTCCTTGGCTCTGTACAGTAGTACTGCTCAGCAAAACCTGAAACATTTGTGTGTTATGATATTCTATTGAGAACAGAAACCCAATCAGAAGCAGTATCAGCCACAATAAGGTTCCTACATTTTCTTGGAGCTACAGGGTATCGGGTGTCAAAGAAAAAAGTTCAGATTGCCTGGGAAACTCTAGCGTATTTGGGTTTTACGGTCACTTGAGGACAAAGAATTTGGGAATGGAGCACAAAGAAGCAATCTACCAGATACCAGAACCATCCTCAAAAAGGGAACTATGAGCATTCCTAGGAATGGTTGGATGGTGTAGACTTTGGATCCCAAACTTGGGGCTCATTGCCAAACCATTATATGAAGCTTTTAAGGGAACTGGATAATTGCTAGAATGGCAACATATGGAAAGATTCATAATTTGTATTCAGAATAATGCATGCTCATGGAGCTAGCTGTCTGGAAACAATGGGGATTCCCAAACTGACAAGGAATCCCAGTCAAATATTGTGGCAAGCGAGGCACAGACTCTATTGCTGGTACAGAACAAAGATGTATATTGTAGGTGCTCCTAACCTTTTATACCCCCATAACAACCCCTTGGTCACATGTACTAGCCAGGTGCCTCATGCGTGTTTATGTCTGGTGCAAGTAGCTGCTGGGCTTGTTTACTAATTTGCAAGGTCTTTTGTTCGTAATGTCTTTGTCCCATAAAATATGGAGGACCTATACATAGGCTACTACAAGAAATTCAGTTACTTTGTCAAGTAGATAAATGGTTACACTCTGAGAAATAAATGATATTTTAGAAGAGTATATACAACCAACCAACCCTGTGTGCTTTTGTGTGCTAATTAATTTGCTTTTACAAGGACTATGATTTTGTGGGATTCCAGCGCAGCTGGTGAATGTTTCTGGAAGCCTGTGTGTCAACTTGTAAACTAACTCATTGTCGACGGTTTACGGGCTGGTTCGGCCCGGTTCCGTGACTAGCGGGGCAGAGGGGTTTCACAAAATCCGCGCCTCCGGAAAAGGGAAACAGGGGACCCCAAAATAATTAAAAACAGTGGCACGATCTGAGGAGAAACAAACTAATTTACTAAATATATTATCGGAATGCAAGATAACACACTATAATACAATATAATTAGGATTGAAGCTAATTAATCAAATATAATGAGAGAGAGAGATTGTCTGAAAGCTGGATAGGCCTCACCATAACGCTGAGGTGAGATGCGCAGTCCGGTTGAGCAGCAGGGAGAGAGTCTGACGAAGAAGAGCCCCGGTCAGATGACCTACCAAGGCCTTATATCTGTTCCCCCTGAGCAGAAATGATAACACCACAGCGAAGAGGCTTCTGGGGAACGTAGTTCTTCTTCTCTTCGGGGACAAGTACCCAGAACACTTTAACTCCCAGTGCACAACATGATGTTATGATGTGGAATAC
>JACDJE010001398.1:0-11148 GCA_016647715.1 Pavo muticus
CCTCTTCGCGCCAAGTCCTCCCCAGGGAAGCCGCACCTCTCCTCCCATCAGGATACTCCACATGCCCATAAGGGGCAGTAAACGGAACCAGAACATTAACTCTTTAACTCCTACTGGTTCACATGATGTTCTGATGTGGAATACTGATCACAAAAGAAAAATCACCAAACCACAACAGCTACTTTGTTGGTTTTCTCAGATTCAAAGGCGGTGAACGTACTGCAAGAAGTGGCTGTAATACATGTCAGAGGATATCAGTCAGGATTTTTCGAGAAGAACTTAGGTAATCGATTGGCAGATGAAGAAGCTTGAAGAGCAGCACTTCTGCCAGAAGTATCGAAGATCCTCCCCCTACTCCCAGTGGTCTAGCCACGGCTGGCTAAAATGTGTTTCCCACCAGAGGAGCTAGAGCTAATAAAAAATAGTGGGGCAGAAGAGAGAGAGAATAAGTGGCTCACCAGGGATGGTAAGCAGTGGCTACCTAAGTCATTGACCCTACAAGTTTTGAATCAGCCTCATGAGGGAGGCCATCGGGGTTCCAAAGGATTAGCAGTTGCCTTTATGAAAATTTTTGCTACGGGTGTTTAACATGTGCTAAATTAAATAATAAACAAACAAAGCAAATGGCAAATGGAGGCTGACCCTGGACAGGGCGACCATTTCAGTTGTATCAGGCAGATTTTACTGATATGCCTAGGGCTGAGTGACTTAAATACCTCCCAGTAGCAGTATACTAGCTTACAGAATGGCTGAGAGCATTTCTCATAGCCTCAGCAACTTCTGGCTCTGTCATAAAGATATTCTTGTAACAAATCATTCCAAGATATGGGATAATAGAGGTGATAGACTCAGACAGAGGAACTCACTTCACTGGGAAGGTGTTATAGGAAATCATGACTGCGTTATGTATAACATGGGACTTTCATACCCTCTAGTGCCTTCAAGGTTCAGGAAGGCTGGAACGAATAAATGGGGCAATAAAGAAACTTCTTCTGAAACTGGTGATGAAAACTGGCTTACCTTGGGTCAGACTGCTACCTTTGGCCCTGGCCAGAATAAAGGCAAAACCTAGGGAAGATATAGGGTTATCCTCCTATGAGCTGCTGTTTGGAATGGGTTACCCAAGTAGAATCCAACCTGGAGGGGAGAAGGAAGTAAGTAGTATTTACCTAAGACAATTACATGGGCAACATACTGTTCCTTGTCAAATCTCTTTGCCAGGAAGACCAGCTAGCAAAAAACCAATCCTTAGACTTTGAGGTTCACAATATTCAGCCTGGAGATTTGATCGTAGTCAAAGACCAGAAGGAATCATCATTGACTCCTAAGTAGAACAGACCTTTTCCGGTGCTATTCACTACAGAAACTGCAGTGAAAACAGTGGAACACAGGGATTGTCCGCTTGGACTCTCCCTTCATTTGAATAAAGAAAGCTAAAGACTCTCCTCTGTCTCTTTCTGGGATAAAGATAACTGAGCAAGCCTAGTTGAGCAAAATTTTTCCCAACAGGTGACCAGGTGCTGGCTCTGGGGGTTGACAGCGGTCTCTGAGGAAAAGTTGAGGCTGCCCTGTGCAGGACACAGCTGACTTCAGCTAGTTCCACAGGCACTGCTGAAGGGCGAAGGTGAGCCCAGCAGCTAAGAGGATGGCACTTAGGGGAAAGCATTCTTTAAGAAGTACAAAAAGGAGCCTAGTAGAAAAAAAAACTGTGAGAAACAGCTGAGTGAACTCCACAGTGAGAGTAAGAGGAGAAGGAGGGTTGAAGGAGCAGGAGGATTAAGAGATGAAGGAAAATGTAGAAAAGGAAAAGGAGGTGCTCTGGTTACTGGAGCAAATGTTTCCTCACATGCCCATGGAGAACACACTAAAGAAAACTGATGCACCCCAATGGAAACTGCAGCCCACAAAGAGCCCATATGTTAGCAGGGGAGAAGTGTGAGGAAGAAAGAGCAGCAGAGAAGAGCTGTGAAAGACTGCTACAGACCTGACCCCTGCACCACTTGGGCTGTGAGCAGATCAAGGAGTCATCAATGAAGGAGCAAGGTGAGCCTGAGTAAAAGGGATGGGGAAGGGATGTGGAAAGAGTACTTGTCACCATACAAGTCTATTTCTAATTTGAAAAAAAAAAAAAAGTTAAGTCCACATTGAGACTTTTTCCCTGTGGTGTTGATTGGTAAGTGAGCTCCTTGTCCAAACCTTAACCCACAAGATTTCCAGTCTTATTCTCCACTCTATCCTGTTGAGAACAAAGAATGATTCTTTGCATGGGCTTTGGGCTGCTGGCCAAGGCCAGCCCACTGCACCAGTGTATATACAGAGAGATAGGAAGAACTTCTTAAATCACAGAATCACACAGAATCACAGAATAGATTGAGTTGGAAAAGAACTTTGAAGGTCATCTAGTCTAACTCCTCTGTAATGATCAGGGACATCTACTCTAGATCAGGCTACTCAGAGCACCATCCATCTTGATATGCACATGCATCACACATAGAAAATAAAGATGAGGTGACTGGTGGTAGCCAACATGGCTTTGCCAAGGGCAAGTCATGCCTGACAAAATGGTTGCCTTTTATGATGGAACTACAGTGTCAGTAGATAATGGAAAAGCAACTGATATCATCTACTTGGACTTGAGCAAAGCGCTTGACATTGTCTCGCATGACATCCTAGTCACCAAATTGAAAAAAAATGGATTTGGTGGATGGACCGCTTGCTGGATAAGGAATTGACTGCATGGTCACGCTCAGAGACTTGTGATCAGTGGCTTTATGTCCAAGTAGAAACCAGTGATGAGTAGCATTCCTCGAGGATTGGTGCTGGGACCAGTGTTATTTAGCATCTCTGTAGGCAACATGGACAGTGGCATCAAGTACACCCACAGTAAGTCTGCAGATGACGCCAGACTGAGTGGTGCAGTTGACACACTAGAGGGAAGGGATGACATCCAGAGGGACCTGGACACGCTTGAGATGTGGGCCCATGCCAACTTCATTAAGTTCAGCAAGGCCAAATGCAAGGTACTGCTCCTGGACTGGGGCAATCCTAAGCACAAATACAGGTTCGGTGGAGAATGAGTTGAGACCAGCCCTGAGGAGAAGGATTTGAGGGTGTTGGTAAATGAGAGAATCAACGTAAGTCAGCAATGTGCATTTGCAGCCCAGAAGGCCAACCATATGCTGGGTTGCATCAAGAGAAGTACGACCAGCAGGCTGAAGGAGGTGGTTCTGCCCATCTACTCTGCTCTCATGAGACCCCACCTGGAGTACTGCATCCAGTACTGGTTCCCCCAAAACAAGAAGGACATCGAGCTGTTGGAGTAGGTCCAGAGGAGGGCCATGAAGATGATCAGAGGTCTAGAGCACCTCTCCTACAGAGATAGGCTGACAGAGGTGGGGTTCTTCAGCCTGGAGAAGAGAAGACTCTGGGGGGAATCTTGTAGAAGCCTTCCAGTACCCGAAGGGTGCATAAGGGAAAATAAGGGAGGGATTTTTTGTAAGGGCATGTAGCTCCAGGACAACGGGAAATGGCTTTTCGCTAGAAGAGAGTGGGCATTAGGAATAAATTCTTTACAGTGAGGGTGGTGAGACACTGGAACAGGCTGCTGAGAGAAGTTGTGAATACTCCCACCCTGAAGATGTGAGGCTGTAGTGACCATGCCTTGGTGGAGTTTGTGATCTTGAAGAATGCGGACCCGGCAGAAAGCAGAGCTAGGACCCTGTGCTTTAGGAGAGAAAACTTCCAGCTGCTCAAGGAACTGCTGAGTGGGATCCCCTGAGAAACTGTCCTTAAGGGCATGGGCGCAGAACAAAGCTGGCAGCTCTTTAAGGACACCCTTCTGAGAGCGCAACTGCTCTCCATCCCCCAGCAGAAGAAGTCGAGCAGGGGAGGCAGGCGACCGTCGTGGCTGTGCAAGGACCTGCAGCTTAAACTGAGAGAAAAGAGGGAAATGTATAGAAAGTGGAAGCAGGGTTGTGTATCCTGGGAGGAATACAGGGCTGTTGTCCATATGTGTAGAGATAGGATTAGGAAAGCCAAGGCGCAGATGGAGCTGAACTTGGCGAGGGATGTGAAAGACAACAGGAAGGGGTTCTACAGGTACATAGGCAGGAAGAGACAGGCCAAGGAGAGTGTTCCCCCACTGATGAAAGGTAATGGGGAGCTGGCTTCCTCAGACATAGAAAAAGCTGAGGTACTCAACGAGTACTTTGCCTCACTCTTCACGGGTGGTCAGGCTTCCCGTGTCTGCCAGGACCCTGAGCCTCTAGGTGAGGGTGTGGGGAGTGGTTTCTGTCCCACTGTAACAGTGGAACAAGTCTGAGACGTCCTCATGAAACTGAATGTATATAAGTCCATGGGGCCGGATGATATCCATCCTAGGGTTCTGAAAGAGATGGCTGATGTGGTTGCTGAGCCGCTCTCCATCATATTTGAAAAATCATGGCTGTCCGGTGAAGTCCCCAGTGACCGGAAAAAGGGAAACATTTCTCCCTTCTTTAAGAAAGGGAAAAAAGAAGACCTGGGGAACTACAGGCCAGTGAGCCTCACCTCTGTGCCTGGGAAGGTCATGGAGCAGATCCTCCTAGAATCTCTGTTAAGGCACATACGAGATCAAGAGGTGATTTGAGACAGCCAGCATGGCTTAACCAAGGGCAGATCTTGCCTGACCAATCTGGTGGCCTTCTGTGATGGAGCGATGGCTTCGGTGGATGGGAGAAGGGCAGTGGATGTCACCTACCTGGACTTCTGCAAGGCCTTTGACATGGTCCGTCACCACATCCTTCTCTCTTACTTGGAGAGGTATGGATTTGAAGGATGGACTGTTGAATGGATTAGAAATTGGCTGGTTGGACACAGCCAAAGGATTGTGATCAATGGTTCTGTGTCAGGGTGGAGGCCAGTCACAAGTGGGTGACTTGTTGGTCAGGGGTCGATCTTGGGTCGGTCTTGGGTCGGTCTTGGGTCCGGTGCTCTTCAATATCTTTATCAATGACATAGACGATGGCAGCGAGTGCACCCTCAGCAAGTTTGTGGATGACACCAAGCTGAGCAGTGCAGTCGATACACTGGAAGGAAGGGAGGCCATCTGGAGGGACCTGGACAGGCTGGAGAAGTGGGCCTATGAGAACCTAATGAGGTTCAATAAGGCCAAGTGCAGGGTGTTGCACTTGGGTCAGGGCAATCCCAGGTATTTATCCAAAGTGGGGGAAGATCTCCTTGAGAGCAGCTCTGTGGAGAAGGACTTGGGGGTCCTGGTAGATGAGAAGCTGGACATGAGCCAGCAGTGCACGCTTGCAGCCCAGAAGGCCAGCTGTGTTCTGGGCTGCATTAAAAAAGGGGTGGCCAGCAGGGAGAGAGAGGTGATTGTTCTCCTTTACTCAGCTCTTGTGAGGCCCCATCTGGAGTATTGTGTCCTTTTCAATCCAGGCCATTCCATGATATGATATGATAAAGATGTTCAGTGCCAGGCTGGATGGAGCTTTGAACATCCTTGTCTAGTGGGATATGTCCCTGCAGCAGAGGAGTTGGAACTAGATGATCTTAAAAGTCCTGGCTTTAAACTAGGTTTGAAGATGGAAGGAGATTAAACCAGAATCACTAGAGATGAAGCTAGCTGCAGCATTCCAGGGTCAGGAATTAGACTGTTAGACCAGATGAAGTATATCTATACTAATGCACACAGCATGGGCAACAGACAGAAGTAACTAGAAGTTATTGTGTGACAGGAAAACTATGACTTAGTCACCATCATCTAAACATGGTGGGAACATCCTCATGACTTGACTGTGGCAATGGAGCAAAGCTCTTTAGAGAGGATAGTCAAGGCAAGAGGGGTAGTGGGATGGCACTCTATATTAGGGAGTATTTTGATGTTGTGGAACCCAATATTGGGAATGATAATGTCAAGCCCTTATAGGTAAGGATCGGGGGAAAGGCCAGTGATGCTGATATCCTTGTGAGAGTCTGTTACAAACCACTTAAGCAGGATGAAGAGATAGATGGAATGTTCTTTAAACAGCTGGCGTCAGTCATGCAATTGGTAGCCCTTGTTCTCATAAGGGATTTCAACTTATCTGATGTCTGCTGGAATTACAATGCAGCAGAGAAGAAGCAGTCTAGGAGATTCCTGGAGTGTGTGGAAGAAAACTTCCTGACACAGCTGGTAAGACAGCTTACAAGGGAAAGCACTCCTTAAGACTTGCTGTTTACAGACAGAGAAGGAATATTGGAAAATGTGGTGGCTGGAAGCTGTCTTGGGCATAGCAACCATGAAATGGTAGAGTTCTCTATCTCTGGTGAAATCAGGAGGGAGATCAGCAAAACTGCTACCCCGAACTTCCAGAGGTTAAACTTTGAACTATTTAGATCATTGGTTGGCAGAATTCCTTGGAAGTCAGTTCTGAGTGCAAAGGGGCCCAGGAAGTCTAGACTTTCCTCAAGAAAGAAACCTTGAAGATACAAAAACACGCTGCCCCACTGTGCTGTATGATGATCTAGCAGGGAAGAGAACCAGCCTGACTGAACAGGAAGTTTTTGCTGAGACACTGTCAAAAAAGGAGAATTCATGATATTTGGAAGAAGAGTCAGGCAACTCAAGAAGAGTATAAGAATGTCCTTAAGGTATGCAGAGAGAAAATCAGAAAAGCAAAAGCCCAGCAAGAACTTAATCTGGCTTCCACTGTTAATAGTAAAAAAAATGCTTTTACAAATATATTAACAGCAAGAGGAGGGCCAAGGAGAATCTGCATCCTTTAACAGATGCAGCAGGGAACATTATCTCCAAGCATGATGGAAAAGCTGAGGTTCTCAATGATTTCTTTACTTGTGTCTTTTATAGTCAGGCCAGTTAGCTTCAAGGTACTCAGCTCCCTGGCAGACAGGGATGAGAAGCAGAATAAAACCCCCACAGTTCAGGAGGAAACACTTAATAACCTGCTACTCCACCCAGATAGGAATGGGATAGGATGGGAAGAGATCCACCTGAAGGTACTGAAGGAGCTTGCGGAAATGATTGCCAAGCCGCTGTCTATCATTTAGAAGCAGTACTGGTCAAGCAGGGAGAACCCAGGCAACTGGAGACTTGCCCATCTACATGAAGGACTGGAAAGAGGATCCAGGGAAATACAGGCCTGTATAGTTCTTGTCCTTGAAGACAGTTCCCCAGGGGGCTTTATTGAGTATCTCCCTGAAGAGGTGGAAGTTGGCTTCCTCAAAATTTATCATCCTGATTTTACTCTTTGTCTCATATCACTGAGGAGTGTAAACTCCACCACTGCATGATTGCTATGGCCCAGGCAATATCCACTCTTGATGTTATCAAGCAGTTCACTTGAGTTCGTGAGCAGCAGGTCTATTTATGCATCCCGCTGGGAGGGTTGTCTATTGCTTGGCTCATTAAGTTATTCTCGATGCATTCTAGGACCCTCCTAGATTGCGCACAGCTCACTGTGGTACTTTTCCAGCAGATGTCGGGGTGTTTGAAGTCCCCCAGAAGGACAAGAGCCTGCAAACTCAATGCCTGTTGTAGCTGGAGGAAGAAGGTATTGTCAGGCTCCACTTGATCAGGTGGCCTGTAGTCTCCATCAACCACAAGGCTCCCTTTGTTGCCTTGGTCTCTAACGTTCACTCATAAGCTTTCAACTTTTTCATGGTCATTCTTCAGGGACAGCTCTTCACTTCCTATTCTTTTTCAATGTAGAAGGCAATTCCTCCTCCCCTCCTTCCTCACCTGTCCCTTCTGAACAACTTGTGTCTGTCCATAACCCATTCAAGTTATGGGAGTGACAGCAACTACACTGTCGTTTTCTAGTAGTACAGTGGCTTCCAGCTCCTCCTGTTTGTGTCCCAAGCTGTGTGTGTTGGTGGAGAGGCACTTCAGCTGGGCAGACAGGCTTGTTACCTTCTTGGAGGATAACTGTTTATTTCCTTTGAAGACCAAGGAGAGTTTTCCCCCTCTGACAAATGAGGACAGAGAACTGGCTTCCTCAGACATGGAAAAAGCTGAGGTGCTCGATGAGTACTTTGCCTGTCTTCACTGGTGGTCAGGCTCCCCATGTCTGTCAGGACCCTGAAGGTCCAGGTGTGGGTGAGAGGAGTGGATTCCATCCCACTTCAACAGTGGAACAAGTCAGAGACCCCCTCATGAGACTGAATGTATGTAAGTCCATGGGGCCAGATGATATGCATCCCAAGGTTCTGAGAGAGATGGCTGAAGTGGTTGCTGAGCCGCACTCCATCATATTTGAAAAATAGTGGCTGTCAGGTGAAATCCCCGGTGACTGGAAAAAGGGGAACATTACTCCCATTTTTAAGAAAGGAAGAAAGGATGACCAAGGGAACTACAGGCCAGTGAGCCTCACCTGGCGTGGGAAGATTATGGAGCAGATCCTTCTGGTTACCATGTTAAGGCACATACAAGATGAAGAAGTGATCCGAGACAGCCAGTGTGGCTTCACCAAGGGTAGATCTTGCCTGACCAATCTGGTGGCCTTCTATGATGGAGTGACAGCACTGGTGGACAGGGGAAGGGTGATTGGATGTCATCTACCTGGATTTCTGCAAAGCCTTTGACATGGTCCCTCACCACATCTTTCTCTCTTACTTGGAGAGAGATGGATTTGAAAGATGGACTGTTTGATGGATTAGGAATTGGTTGGCTGGATGCAGCCAAAGGGTTATGATCAATGGTTCTGTGTCAGGGTGGAGTATGGTCATGAGTGGTGTTACCCAAGTCTCGGTCTTGGGACTGGTGCTCTTCAACATCTTTATCAATGACATAAATGATGGAATCAAGTGCATCCTCAGCAAGTTTGTGGATGACACCAAGCTGAGCGGTGCAGTCGATACATTGGAGGGAAGGGAAGCCACCCAGAGGGACCTGGACAGGCTGGAGAAGTGGGCCCACGAGAACCTAATGAGGTTCAATGAGGCCAAGTGCAGGGTGTTGCACTTGGGCCAGGGCAATTTCAGGTATTTATACAAACTGGAGGAAGAACTTCTTGAGCGCAGACATGCGGAGAAGGACTTGGGCGTCCTGGTGGATGGGAAGCTGGACAGCAGTGTAAGCCAGTAGTGTGTGCTTACAGCCCAGAAGGCCAGCTGTGTTCTGGGCTGCATTAAAAAAGGGATGGCCAGCAGGCAGAAGGAGGTGATTGTCCCACTCTACTCAGCTCTTGTGAGGCCCCATCTGGAGTATTGCCTCCAGGCCTGGGGCGCCCAGCACATGAAGGACATGAATCTCTTGGAATGGGACCACAGGAGGGCCACGAGGATGATCAGAGGGCCGGAGCACCTGTCCTATGAGGAAAGGTTGAGGGAACTGGGATTGTTCAGTTTGGAGAAGAGAAGGCTCTGGGGAGACCTCATTGTAGTCTTCCAGTACTTGAAGGGAGCATATAAACAGAAGGGGAAACAACTGTTTACATGGGCTGATAGTGACAGGACAAGGGGGAATGGTTTTAAACTAAGACAAGGGAGATTTAGGTTAGATATTAGGAGGAAGTTTTTCACTCAGAGGGTGGTGACGCACTGGAACAGGTTGCCCAGAGTGGTTGTGGATGCCCCATCCCTGGAGGCATTCAGGGCCAGGCTAGATGTAGCTCTGGACAGCGTGGTCTAGTGGTTGGAGACTGCTGATGGCAGGTATGGCTGTTCTTTTTTTTAATCATGTAGTCTCACCACCAGTCTGAGTGGGTCATCTGACTGCTCACACCTCACACAACTGTTCTTGCTGCTGTTAGATGATGCCAGTGAAGGGCTCCAGCACTGTGCTACCAAAGACCTGGACTGCTCCACATTCCCAGAGAGTTTGGACTGGTCTTCAGCACCCGTTCTAATGAGTGCTGATGAGGGCTTTCCATTGGGTGGATACCATGACTAGGGTTTCTACTCACGGAGGGAGATAATCCTGTATTTATAGGATGATGTTTCAGTACTTAGTGGGTGACAATCACCTTTGAATTTAACCTCTAAGTCTGAAGGATCCTCCCTCTGCTTGCACTCCCTTTCATGAGAACATGTCACATTCATGCTGCTGCTCCTGGCCACGCCTATGTTGCATTGGCTGCTCTTGTCAGGACTGGGAGCTCTGGGCAGATGCAGGAAGCTTTCTCCTAGCCCTGGGGTATATTTGATTTCAGGACTCATCTCACAGATTGTGATTCCACACTTGAAAGTAGAATGCTCCTTCACTGGAGCTGATCACCTCAGAAAATGATTGTCTCTGGAGTAAAACATCTCAAACAGTGAAATCTAATGGAACACAATGACTCATATTCTATTATGTTGAACAATGACATTGGAGGCAGGTGGGAGCATGGCAGTAGAAACAGAACTTCCCCAAAACTATTTCATCAAAGTTTATAGCCATGAGACACATGGCAGTAGAGAGCCAGTGTGACAAAATGGCTCAAGAAACAGAAGTGCAAATGAAGCAAGGATATGCAGTGTATAGCGAAATGAAGGAAAAAAAATCTACTGATATTCACTGAGAATAAATGGGAATTCAGGGAGACGAAAAGTGGATATTAAAAAACTGAGGCACAGGACGCCGCACATGAGAGATGGCAATGGTGAAAGCGAATTAACTCTGGCTTTACAGGAATTACAAGAGCAAGGCAAGAAAATGTTTGTTCAATAATGAAGAAAAAAATAATAAAAAAAAGATGAAAAAGCTAAAAATAATTAAAAAAAAGCATTTCTAGCTCAGAATTTCATATGAGAAAAGGAAATATAAAGTAGCATATACATGTTTACATTTCCATGAAGAAACATTAATCCCAGAGAAAGGAAATTATAATACCTAAACATAGATATGAAAGAAAAATATTAAAGAATGTAAGTAATATTCTAAAGACAATGATTTCACCTGCAATAGAGTAGCATGGCGATGCAGAGTCTCACAGGTGCTGGATGTTGGATTGGTTATTGGAGTGTGCTTAAGGCAAGCGGAAGGATTGCTTAAGGCCATCACTAAGTAGCCCGTGGATGAGATGGGCACAAGAGTGTTCCACCAGCTGAACTTGTTTTTGCCGCGGCTGTGTTTTCTTGCCCGGTACATGGCTTGTAATGCCGAGAAAAGAAAGCACCTGGACACAAGCACCACAGCACTTCAAACCGCACAAACACAGTCAGGGTGTGCAGGTCACT
>JACDJE010000116.1:0-11015 GCA_016647715.1 Pavo muticus
AAAAAAAAAAGGTAAACAATCAATGACTTTAATGACCTGTATGTTAAGTCCTCTTAGATCAATCCAACTTCAAATTGTAGACCTGGAGTAGTATTTTATACTTCAACTTACAGGTGTACTTCACTGCAATATTATTAGAAGCCATGACTTGTCCCTCTCACCTGCACTTCCCAACACCCACTGCTTTCAGATGTCAGATGTGAAGTTCTTTCATTTCAGACTTTCACACTGATGTGAGCATTTCTTCTTGGGACATGTTAGGAAAAAAACAAAAGCAGAGCATTTTCAGAAAAGGTCAACCCAACAGCTTCCTTGCAAGATCCTACAGGTTCTCTCTTTTGTATCGAACTTTGTGGAAAAGAGGTTTGGTTTTGTTGTTTAATTTTATTCTATTTGTTGGAACAAATGGCTCCACACAGACAAAAATGTTAATGTGACCTGCCGAAACAATGAAGAATTGAACAATTGAGGAGGTTTTGATTATGGAGAGATGTCAGCCTGTTCAGTGCTAGTCAGAGTTACCACTTAAAAGTCCATCAGGTGTTTTGGTAAAGGCATATAAAGTAAAATTAAAACAAAACAAAAAGCAACCAACAGAAAAAAAAACAACCCAAAACACTTCAGCTGGCAATATTAAGGACAATTCCATCAGATAGTCTTTGCTCTTTCTTCTTTAACAAGAGACAAGTCTGCCTGACATTCTTTTAAATTGTATTAAAAATCTTAATAGAAACTTTATGCAAAAAAAAAAAAAAAGTCAGCTGAGATGCAGTAGAAGTTTTGAGGCTAATAAGGTCTGAAGCAGATTCTTTACAGGAAATGCAAACAAAATACAGAAAAGGCAAGAGAAAAATTGAAAATGAAACTTCTACCACATGTTTCAAGATGATGTACTCTTGCTTAGAAGTCATTATCCCAGCATGTTTTATTAGAGCTCACTCCACTATACAGCAAATATTTTCTATTGTGTGGGTTGAGGGTTTTGTTTGTTTGTTTGTATGTTTGTTTTTAACTGTTAGCCTGAGTTGTCAAGTGCCTATGGCCATAAGGTTACAAATAATGCAGTCTGCGGTCTGGACCAGCTGTGTGGAAATCCCTGCCACCACCCAAAAATAAATAAATAAATAAATAAATAAACCAGGATAATTTTAGATTTCATAGAATCATAGAATGGCCTGGGTTGAAAAAGACCACAACAATCATCTAGTTTCAACCCCCCTGCTGTGTGCAGAGTCATCAACCACTAGACCAGGCTGCCCAGAGCCACATCCAGCCTGGCCTTGAATGCCTCCAGGGATGGGGCATCCACAACCTCCTTGGGCAGCCTGTTCCAGTGTGTCACCACCCTCTGAGTGAAAAACTTCCTCCTAATATCTAACCTAAACCTCCTCTGTCTCAGTTTAAATTTCTCTGGCTTCTCTGTGGAAACCCTCAAAATCAAGTATAAAAGAGCTATATGGTTACAATGCTTTATATAGTCTCACACTCCTCTTGTTTCATTGTTACATTGCAGCTTTATGCTTATTTCTACCACCTGCTATTTTAATCAAAATATGTAGTAGTTAGGAAGCACCATCCTTTATAAATTTTTCTTCTGTTTTTCTCCTTTTGACTATTTACATTTGTCTAGCTGTAATTTTGAGCCGATATATGGGTTTCGTACCCCTCCATACAGTTATAAAGTACTATATATGATGACATTGAACTCTATTCTTGGCCAGCTGAGGGCGTAACCAGTTTACAGAGAATAAAGTCAAAAAACAAAGCCTTTTGCACTCTTTCAGGTTTAAAGCAGCTCCAAACTGCTATCTTTCAAGGGCTCATGGAAATGAGACTGTTCTGGCTGTGAATCAGGTACTGAGCTGGGATGGGACAGAGCACTGCACTGAAATGACTGATTTTTAACATGACATAATTCCTTCTAGACATGTAGGAGACTTCCAAATGGCCTCTTAAACAACTTTGAAATTGCTCTCATGCTTTGGTGTAATACGGCCCTGGCGCTGCCTCCCAACAGTACAAAGATGTTATTTAGTAAGAGGCATGACAAGTGGGTTTTTTTTGTTGTTGCTAGATTAGACTTCCCTGAGCCTCAGAGCTGAGAAGCAAATTCTGAAATTGAATGTGGCAAAAACAACAAGAATATTTTTCAATAAGTGAATTACGTTTTTAATACAATGTTCTCTGCCACTAGCTTTGTGGACAAAATAATTTTCTACCATATAGAACTACTACCTACCATCACATCCAGAAACACAGGCAAATTTCATTAAAAAAGATGTTGTTAAAGAATGTGAAATCAAGCAGTTAAGAAGTAAGAAATGCCAGCAGTAAGATTGGCTCAAGAACAGCATTCCCGATTCTAATGATGTGGCTTTAATTGTATGATGATAAACCCCAACACTCCATTTTTTTTTTTCTTTTTACTGGATCAGTGTCTCATTCAACTTTGCTCATCCTGATCCAACTCCTGTTGAAGTATTTGAAACACTCTTCTTTAAATACCTCAGGAGAGAGGTATTTAAATGTTATATTTGACTTTTTTATTTTTGTTTCTCTATTAAAAATGAAACAAAGAACAGAAATAAAAGTGATTCCCCTCAATTCCCGAGCATTGTTAAGTGACAATCGCATTTCATACTGATTTCCTGATTGTGTTTTCAATAGCATTTATTGTAATATCTGAATGCTTATACTAGTGAGCTGAAAAAAAAAAAAGACTATCTTTTCCAATCATATTAAAGAGAGATCATAATTCATATTCATAAGCAGGAAGAATTAAGATTTCATTCATTTTCATTTCCTAGATTCTAAGTTCTTGGCTTGGGAGTCTTAAATTACTTTTAGCATAATGGAATTTTCTTTGCATTAAGGAAATAAAATTATATTATAGGCCATTTTCATGGAATCTCTTCTGCTCCTGGATGATTCCTTTGCCAAATTGTAAGTTTTTCTTCAACATCGCTAGCATTTGAAGGATAAAGACCACAGGTAAGCAATCTACATTTAGCAGCTTCAACTTCCCCCTTGTAAATTAGAAATGCAGAAATAAGTTTGTAAGTCTGCTAGCTCAGAAACCACTTATTGTTTCCCACCTAGTAATATAGTTGATCTTTACAAGGAGACTGACTCATCACAAATCAGATACTTTTCAAATCTAACTACAATAGAATAAGGAGTTAGAGGAAAAAAAGGCTAGTAGTGAACTAGTTACCATTATAATATCCCTTCCTAGAACAGCTGCTGTGGCAAGGCAGCTAAAATAAAAATGCTTAACTACAGTCTACAATACACTACCTCTTACCTAGTAAAAAGAAAAATTGTTCATATTTTATTTTCATGGTTTATTATTTCTTCTTATTATAATTATTTCATTACCAGTACCACTTATTCCATATGGCATATAGTTTACATGTAACTTCCAATTACCCTATCCAAATCTGAAAACAAATATTCATTTTAAGACAGTTCTTAATTTCAAAAAGAAATGCATTTAGAAATTCCTCTATGCAATCCATCTGATTAAAAATAAACTCTTAAAAAAGGCCCCCACTTTTTCATACGTATCATATGAAGATGAATGACTTGTAAATTTATTAACAGATTGTCTTCTATCATACTCTTCCACATGACATTGTAGATTGAAAAATATGATAATGAAGAAATTGCTATAAGAATTAATAACTGTACTGATGAGCACATAATTCTTGGGGAAGTAGTTTTCACCTGCTTTCATAAAACACGTCCTGGTTGGGTCATTTACTTTCCCACACAGAACAAATAGACACTGCTGCAAATGTGAAACATCTAAATGCAAATGCCTCAAGCACAACTAGAGGTTCAGTGATTTGAAAACTATTTATCACTGTTGAATTCTGTACAAGTGGAATTTATTGCCTCCAGGCCTTCAACTGACCAAACAATGAATAAAATAACAAAAATCTGCTGAATATGCATCTCTGTACAAGTTACTTCTTGTGTGTTAATTCTGTGTTCTTTTTAAAGCTCTTCAGTGGGCAAATCATTTGTTGCATCCCCTTCTACTTCTCTTGATTTTTACTTGTCTTAGTTGACATTTTTATCTGTCTTTTTAACAACTGAACATAGGAAATGGTATCATATTCTATCTTTTTTTTCAGCGTAATTATAAGTGAGTTTTGTTTCCAGTCAGGCCCCTGCTCTTTCTTACTTCTGATTAAACTGTTCTCCTCTAAATGTCATTTTTTTTCCTTCCCCTTAGCTTTATTATTACCTCTGTCACAATAGTGTCTGTAGTTCCAGACAGGACTGGGAATCCATCATATTATTTTCTGTCTAAACACCTGAGAAGAGACCGGATCTTTTCAAAGTGCTCTAATCTTTATGAACAGGGTAGGTGGAAGATGCAAAAATAAATAAATAAATATTGTCTTCGTTTTATAGATGAGAAATGGAAGGCAGAAAGGATGTCTAAGTATTTAGGTGTTAAATTCCACACTTAAGCACTCAGAAGTACCAGCACTCAAATGACTCTCCAAGATATCTGCCTTTGGAGGAGCTGCAAAGAAGCACTCTGCAGCTTTAGCCACAACATATTTGAAAGCTAAGAACAAAAACCAGCATCCCTTTTTCATGCATGGGATTACAGGAGGAACCTTCCCCTTTCCTCTGGCTGTCCCTAGCTGCTGTCAGAGGCAGCAGATCCCCTCTCCTTCCTTGCTGCCCAAGGGGTGCCAGGCGCAGGCTGCACCCTTTGCCCCCTCTCCAGCCTCTGGCTCTTCAAATCCAATCTCTGAGCATCTAGCAATCTGCCAAGCAGTCTTCCCCCGCAGACCATCCCAAGGCATTAATACTGTATTCCACGGCATTTGTAATGATCATACAGCTGAAATCCTGCGTAGTGTTTTGTTGACACCCACTGCATGGTATATATATCTATTTTACATTGTCCTCTTTCTTCTTTCGCTCACCCACACATTTCATTTCTTCCTTCATGTGTTTCAAGGGCATATAGTTTCCTGGCAAGTAACTTAGGAAGTGTACTGTAACTGGCTGCATGGCCTACAGGACAGTTAGCCCCAGTCACTTTTAGTTGAAAACTGCTATAATTATTAGTGATTAACACCTACTTTCTTCTCTGGCCTCTGGTCACCATTGTTCATGTGTTGTTTTTCTTGGTTTGTTTTTCAGTACTGTACTAGTTTTCAATTCCTACCATATATTCTTCCTTGAATGTGCGATAGAGAAATTTTTATTTATTTGATTCAGAAAGTGTATTTAATGAAGTCTCAGAGGGAAAGGTTTCAGTTTTTTAGTATATTCCACATAGTTCTTAAATTCATTACCAATAAAAGACTCAAGAGTATTTATACATGTATTAAGGCTGACTGAAACTGATCTGTTCACTATCAAGTCCACGCAAGAACACCTTGAACACAGACTCAAAGCATCCTGGAGTTTTTTCAGCTGAAGAATATGTTTGCAAGTTAATTGGTCTCCAGTTACACCCATATTGTCATGGTTGCAGCTCCACGCATGACTCCAGGATCCCCATATGCCTTCAGATCACTCGTGCTCTGACTAGCTTGGAGTGAGCCAGCTGGTTTTCCAAAAAGAAAAACGCAGATGCATAATAAATGGTAGCTTATAGTCCAACTTGATTCCTAGAGGCAAAATGGACACAGCTGGCTCTGGGTAATTTGGACTTCAGACTAAATGAGAATGAAGCTACCAAATGCTTTGTAGTTATATCCTCCGTGGCTATGTTCATCTATGAAATGGAAATAACCATTCTTTTTCCCTCACAACATTTCCCATCTTACTTTCGTAAACTCTTCATTTCATGCTGTACCTGTAAATTAATCACTGTAATGGGACCCTTATCTTGAGGGCATGGAAATAATTATATTCACTGGAATCATCTTGAATTCATGACAAAATGGAGGGGAAAAAAATAAATAATAAATATATTTGGCTATAGGTAAGTAATATACAGAAACTGGTATTACGATTGAGGAACACAGACAAAGTAGTAGTTTTACTTGCCAATATACAGAACAAAATATTTCTACAATGGTAGAATGAATGCCTGGGTGTTCAACTGACATGACTTAGCTGTGCAGAAGAGTAAGCAGAGAGTTTGTATGCAAAAGGAGCTCCCTGGGCCTGCAGGAGCATGGGGAGAATGTACCCCACATGAGAATGAGCAGGTTCTTGCTCCAGAAAGGTGCTGCTCATGCAGCTGGCTTTTCCTCCCACCACAATGCTGGGGAATGAGCTTCAGTTTCTGTCTGGTTTTTCATGCACTCAAGGGTTTTTTTTTGTTTTTTTTTTTGTTTTTTTTTTTCTTCTTATTTGTTTTCCACTGATTTTTTTGAATTTGTTTTCCATGGAGGTGGGAATATTTTTCTTCAGCTAGTAACTGACCAGCTTCTGCTAACAGGTTTGGTTGGCCTGTGGTCTCTGCTGGTTGATTTAAGCTATGCAGATAGAAGGCTGTCTTTAGGCTCTCCAAAATTTAAACATAGAAGATAACCTGTTGACTGCACTGCTTTTATTTTATGTAAAAACTATGAATCACACTTCTGCATCTCTGTTATTAATAATATTAAATCCAGCTCCCTAGTGTAAAAATTATCCGTTCTTTCCTTGGTATTTCCTTAATTATGCTGTCTTAATTCTCCATTCATTTACTTCAAGCCAATCAAGCTTCCAGTGAAGATAATGGTATAATCAGCCACTTCAAACATGCCAGGTTTCTGACCAGCAGAATAACTTACAACACAAAAACAATCTTCATTTTTATGTCACAGAGACTCCCTGTCTACTGAGTTCTCCTTTTGCAGCAGGAGAATTAAGTTAAGAATGGGTACATGATCACACACAGCTGTTTCTTCAGCTGCAGAGGAACTGAATGGGAATAGTCTCCACAGAGAAGCCTACCAGCTGGGGCAGGGGAGAGATTGTGAGCAGTGGTCCACCGGTGTCACTTGGGTTTCAGGAGGGCTTTGATATTTTCCCCATGTGAGACTGGTGTATTCCCTTTGCAGGGACCTGTTGTGCACCCAGCCATGATTGCCTCTTTCCTAATGAAAGATACATCCAACATGGCCCATTCGTGCAAAGAGCTTCAATCAATCTGCATTTTTGCAATGAAAAAATGGTTTGTTAGGAAATTCCTATCTACTTCTAATGAGGCTGAATATCAAAAAGTGATTCCAGAGCAATGATTGCATGCTCAGTGGACACAAACACATCTAGTGATGTTTTTCAGTGTGGGAAAAAGTAAAGTCTTGCAAAATTATAATGCCATTGGTCCATTTTGCTCTCTCTCAACTGCCTTTCAAAACAGCATAATCTGAGTTCCCTGTTATGTGCGTATGTATAACACTGCTGAAAGAGCCGGGCAATGAAGGGCACTTTGGTGCTCTGAAATGCATAGTTCAGTCCATGGCAAACCAGTATTTCCTTGGTGAATTGTGTGCAGCAAGCAGACTGTTCATGACAGCTTTTTGAGCTGTTATTCAATAACGGTGATTTTATCATGATGCTTTTGCTCCTGCTGGATATTATTATGCGATGCTGTTGCACAGTTACTATTATTCAGTTGCCACTTACAGAGAAGATCAAAGGTTGCAAGTTCAGTAGAGAAGAATTGTTTCCTCACTTTTCAGGTTTATTTCTGTATTTACAACATCTCTGAGTTTAATATCTCATACAGATTTAATCCCTCATCCTCTTTCTAAGTGAGAGATGAAAGTTCAGGAGAAGGATAAGCAGAGTTGTAACAAGGCATCATAGTGCATGAGAACTCCCTATGAGGGTTTTTACTTTTCCCTCTATTTTCTCCTCCCAGCCACTTGATGTTAACTCAGCCATCTCCTATCTTAGGCAGCTATATATATAGTTTCATTTAGCACGTGCTCCAAGGAACCTGGCCTCCTTGGCTACTCATCCTTGCTAGAAGCTGTTGGCAGGTAGAAGGGCTAAGGAAACACACACGAGGAGGACAGAGAGATTCTGAGATATGATTTCTGAATCTTTGTCATTACAGATTCCTACCCAGGAGCTGCTACTGTGTTGCATCACCCATTCAGAAAGTGATAAACAAAACAAGAGATATTCAGTCCATACCTGTCTCCCTTGTTAGTTGGTAGTTACCATGGCCAAAGAGATAAGGTCATACTTGATCAGAATCAGTCCATCCATTTGGTGCCCTGGATGTGTCTCTGGACACTCAACAAAGTGAGGACTATGAAAACAGGTGTGGGAGCTATCCATGTAAGAAGGTCTTCAAAGGCAGCCAATGGAAACAGGAGCTTCACAGAGAAGAGTCTGTGCTATGAATCAGAGAGAGATTAACGTCCTTAGCCTTAGTAGACCTTTTCAATGTAGTAATTTTCTGCCTGAATGTATTAGTTAAACGTAGTCAGATTCTAAAGTTCTGATGCTGTCATAAATTATCTTTGTTCATCTGTAGTGGAAAAGCTGTGGTGCTTTGTATATGCAAAGCCTAAAGGAGCCCAGGAGAATACATCAGGTATTCAAAAATAAATGTGTCCAATAGACCATACCATAAAACAGAGTAACTCTGTCATATATTTTTTCTTTCCCGCACTGTCAGTGCCTTTTGAAGCAATTGCAACCTGCAGCTGTTTAATCTGATCTTAACTGGAAAGCCATTCTGCTTTTGTCCAGCACACAAAAGGCAACAGCTAAGATGCTTGTTATTTGCCACTCCTGTTTTCAACAGATGCTCTTGCTCAGTCATTCCTACTTTTCCCCCTGTGAACTGACTGTCGTGACTATGTTGGAGGACAGGAAATTGTCCAATGCAAATCTAGGCTTGCAAGCTGACAGGAAGGAGGGAAGCAATGTCTCAGCGACCCCAGTAACTTCTGTCATGGGTTGGAGAATTCCCTGAGCCCTGGGAGGGCTCCTGCATTGCTTTCATCTCCTGGCAGGGTGTGTTTGAGAGAAACAATGCCAAATACAGACCATTCCCAATTTCCCAAAGGGTGTATCTGAATTTCTGTCTCTATCTGCTATAAAAGAGGAACACAAAGTAAAATGTAGAATAATGAAAATGAAGATCAAACCTGCATCTTGCTTCCTCCTATAAGCATCTGGATGTCTGCATGCATTTTCAGATTTGTGTCCCTTTGGTTTTTTTGGTAGAGAGTTTATTTATAAGAGAATAAAGTTCCAATCCTATAAATACTGATGAGCATGACTAACCTTAAATATACACTGTTCTGATAGGCATTTTTAAAGGTGGGTCTCTGCAATTTATTACTCTTCTTTTTTCATATATAATATATGCAATTGTTACTGTTTTTCCTATCCAGGAATTGAATTCTTTTTTTTTTCTGCTTGCTAATTGTTGATTTTTTTAGTGTAAATACAAAAAAATAATCATTTCTGGTTTGAATAAAGCACTGCATAGGATATATTGGTTCTTTCACTCTCTGTCACGGAAGCCTGTAATGCAAATATGTCTCCATCTTTGGAAAATCTATGAAAACACTTCATGGAATCTCTGAGTGATTTCCTCCATTGATTTCTTTTTCTTTTACCTCTTGCATATTCATACATATTTCTGGAAACTGTCACACTACCACACTTAAGAGCAAATTACCAAAAAAAAAAAAAAAAAAAAGAGAATCATATGCAAAGAAGTTTCCCTTAGAACAGAGCTGTATGATATCAGTTAACCTAGGTGCTGTGTTTCAATGCTCAGGTCACCACTGCCTTTTGGTAAATTATGCTATGGTTGTCACATTTTTCCTGGCAGCAACTTCCAGTTGCTGTACTTCGGGGAATTAAGTTACAGCAATGAAAACACGATGTGTCTGGTTCTGTGGCATGCCAAGGGAAATGAGATCACAGTTCAGCTGATGAATTTGTCCATGGGAATTCAGTGGGCACCTTCTGGAAACAAAAATCGCTAAGGTGTGCATTACCACAGGCAGAAAAGTGGATGTATGCCTACAAGAGGACAGCGGCAGTGGAGTGAATTCTGTTACAGAAAGGCACTAATTATAAAGATCCTATAGGCTGCTATTTTAACTTATTTTGTCTCCAATTGTTAGAAAGAAGGCTTTACATTTTGCCTTCCTTTAAGTTCTTTAAGTGCAAACCAAAAGTCTCTGAGGAGCATTTTCTTTGGAAGGTTTTTTCGAGTACTCTAAAGCAACATTAGGGTGGAGTCTCTGCTCAAAAACTGATCTGACACAAAACCCACAACAGGAATATTTTTGAAAAATGTACTTTTTAGCTCTGGAATGTGCTAAAATTTTCACATACGGTATTGATTTTAATCAAAAGTATTGACTTGTATATCAAAAGGATAACAAGAACTTATGACACTTTGTGGCAAGAGTCAGTATCCTAAATACATGACCACTGACTTCAGGGAGGTCCAGACTACAAGGATCGTTGAGGTATGCAACTAGATTAAAACCTGAGTTGCAGAGATCAGAGATCACTATTTTGCATGATTATCTGCTACGTAAAGTTGCCTGCCCCAAAAGGTTTACACTGAAATCCTCAGAGGAATACTGTTTTGGAGACCTGCTCTTTCTCTGTCGATTATTCATCTTGGGAGAAAAAAAAAAAAAAAAAAAAAGGGGAGGAGGTTCTGTTTAAAAGGAGTACAACTGTCACTCTGTGACACCATGCAAAGTTGTGAAAGGTGTGTCCAGGGCATACTGCCCACCACTCCCAAAAGAGCAAAAGGCAGGGAAAAACATAATCTCAGGTTTCTCAGGATGGTGAGAATATGAAATGTAGTTTAGCTGATTTGAATTGCCAAGTCCATGGCACTATGGTGAGTGAACAACTGGTGCAGGCAGCACCCCGAGCAACCCTGATGGAGAGCAGTGATAGGCAGTTTCAGAGAGGCGCTCTTGAGGAGTGTTAAATACTTTAAGAGCATAGTCCAGGGTTAAAAAAAAAAAAGTAAAAACATCACATTGGTGCCTAAAGCATGGATCTTGGAAAGGAAATGTTGAGTAGGGTTTTTAAAATTCAAGGGG